>SRQG01000450.1:0-20189 GCA_018360325.1 Claviceps aff. humidiphila group G2b
CTTACCTGAGTACTCAGGCAGTGTGTGAGCTTATGGGGGTCATAGCTTATGGGGTCGCCCAAAAAGCTTATCAACGCCCTCATACAGAACGGGGGTCCCACGCGAAGGTAGGTAGAGAGCTTCAAAATGCTTCGTCTAGTACCCTACACCTACAGCTTTTTGGTGATCACAGTCATTGTACTCAAAACAAAGAAATTTCGTTCTCGGGCGCTGAACTTTTACCGGTTCGACAAGTGCGATGTGGCATTTTCTCACAAAGGTAATTGCTGATTTTCTGTCTTGAGCCACTTACGCCGTAAATTATTCACTCCTCATCGAGCGCAAGAAAAGTTTGGTCTCGGGATGCAGGACGGAGCGGTTATATAGAAAAACTCGACTGGAACTATTATTGAAGATAGGTAGCTACAATAATCACGACGATGCACTTTTCGGACCTTGTGGCGCTTTTGAGAGGGAAGGTGCGTCGGGAATTGGGCCTCAGAGCCAAGTGAGAAATCGGGCCTCAACGTGACGGCCACTGGCATTCGAACACGACGATTGTCACAGTGTCCTTCGGAGCCGCTGGTTCCTCGCAGTTCAGGGATTTAGCGTACAAGTTGTCTCATCTGCTGGGTCTGCGTAAAGTCCCGTTGAAGAGTATCGGTCGATGATCTACATACATATGCGCTCACCCAGCAAGCAATCGTTGTTAGAGCTCTGCCGAATGCGTTGTTCAAGCCTGTGTTTGGCAGCTTGTACGAACAGCAATCGTACTCAGAGGCGAGAATGGACCAATGGTCGGCATCTCGTCATCGTTGATCATTGTAAGACCAGCGCTGTCATGACCCAACTCAAGATCGCTTCCCATCGAAGACGACCGAGTTAAATCCGAGGTATGTATCAGGAACATTGAGTCATTGACTCCATTGACAGACACTGGGATTATTAGTGGATCCAGTGCAGGTGCAGCGGGAAGCGGAAGATATCAGAGCCTAGATGAGATTGGAGCAGAACTTCAGAAGGAACAAGCGTGAGATATCATAGGAAGACTTGCGAGAGAACGAGCTCATAAATGATAATGGTCAGTCTCAGTCTTATCTCTGTTGTGAAATGTCGATTGGCAAGCCTAAAAAATGCGTTCCGATCATGAGATGCGCACGGATCTGCGCGACGAAGAATGACTAAGCCCACCATATCCGCTGCGGTACGGCCCAACATTAGACACCTGCGGTTCTGCTGCAAAAATCCCTGCAGCACCTAGGGAGGCACCATCCCTCACCAAGGACTGTAATCTCTTATCACTCACGCGAGATTATCCGCGAACGTCTCATTATCATTGCTACGAGCGATTGAACTCATGACGAGGTCTTTTGTGTAGAAAGGTCATTGTGATAAGCTCTCTTTAGTACTTTTGCCGCTTCTCATCATCTATTTTACGAGGCGACCGTGTTTTTCGACACAGAAGCTTGGAATACCAGGCCGAGTGAGTCCGCTTCGACGAAAGATTCTTTGGTCCCTGGCGCCCATTTTCGGCTTCCTTGACGACAAAAATTTACCAGCAAGCCAATAACAAGGCGACCCGTTCTCGCCAATATGGATTCAGCTGCTCGTGAGGCGCGTCTTATGGCTCGCGAACGGGATATGGAGGAGTCGACATGCCCTATGGTCCTTCTCCCACCAGAGATGAAGCACCAAATCATGTCATACATCAATACACAGCAGTCGCTTTCTCGCCTAGGCCAGAGTTGCCGTGGTTGGCATGGGACTGCTACTGAGGAACTTTACACCAGGGATGCCAAGGAGCACGGGTCGTTCGCGATGAAATGGATGGCTGCCCATGCAGTTGACGAGGAGACAACTGACTCCGCGATCAGAACGCTGGAGGTTTCTCTACGGTGGGGAGGCCAGATTGACGCTGTCAAATTGGCTAAAGCAGAATCGGATAACGAAGACCAGATAATGTACGACAAGTCGACCGCTCTACAATTCGCCGTCTTCTTGGGGAACTTGCGCCTCACGGAAACGCTACTGGACATGGGAGCAAGTCTCAAAGTCCCTTCCGAAGCCCTGTTATGGGCGTCAATGGGCTCACAGCAGCTGCAAAATAGATTCGCACACTTCCAGGAATCCTTCGGGGTATACCCTTTAGGCCCAGGCACTCCGGCGTTTCCTATTTTCCTTGCCTTCCTACAGAGTGATACCGAGATGTGCAAGCTTCTTCTCGAGCACGGAGCCGGCCGCGAAGCCATGATCGTGTACTGGCACCGTGACTACAAATTCCTGTCTATCCTGCACTTCGCGGCTGTCGACCCGACTACGGATTATCGTCAGTGGCAATGTCTCTTTGACAAGTTTCGCGAACATGTCGATGAGCTCTGCCCAATAATAGATGCACTTACACCACTGCACATCGCCCTGAGGGCCGGCTGCACTCAAGGCATGCAGATTGCGGTGGAGACCGGGGCAGACAAAGAGGCACGAAATGGTCAGTCACATACGCCTCTGTCTTCGGCCGTACAAGTAATCAGGCATAGGACAAAGATGGATCTCACGACGTTCAAAGAGTTTACGAGGTGTTTTCGGAAATTTGTGGAATTAGGTGCCAGTATCAATCCAGAAGGAGACTCTGTCCTGTTGTTAGCCGTGCAGTCTTACGTCGCCTATCCCGTCGACAACTCTCTCACGAGGCGCCTGATCTACATCCTCCTGGAATGCCTTGCAGATATCCACGGAACCAGCAGCTGGCAAAATCCAAACATGGTAAACGAAATAATATATGCCATATTATTCGACCCTAAACATTATCCTGAGTCACCAGAATTACTCAAAGAGTTGTTGAACGACTTGGTCGATAGTGGCCTGGATCTCAGAACACCGGCGCCGGGATCGCCTTCACCATTGCTCCGCGTCTTGGATGAACCCTATCCCAATCATGAATGGCTCGTCGACTTGTTATGCAATAATGGGGCGACGATCCATGAACACGAGCTGGATCGAGCCTTCTTCTGCTGGTGTCATACCACGAGAATGTGGGAGACGAACAAGTATGATTCGTGGTGGCTATATCAAGGACGGGAGGACCAGATTTTCCTTCAGTGGTGCGAGCATCCTTACAACGTCTGGTGGTGGCAGCACTTCAAGAAGTTCAAGCGATTCTCGCCCCACGAGGTTAAACAGGCTTATGAAGTCGCGTTCGGACACGAAAATCGGCACCTCTACGATATACTCACACACTTGCCCCTTCCCGCACCATCGGACGACGTATTGGTCGAGCTAGCCTTTCACTCGGAGTCCATGAACCCATGGTCCTGGAGGTTTGTTATGTCATGCGAGTTTGAAGACGACTTCGTTGCTACATGGGATCCCGACGGTGGAGAAAACATGATTCATCTCACGGTCGAAATGTTCATTGATCATGGCCGGGACTACTCAGCCGCAGACGCGATCCAGGATATTTCTTACTTGAGGGACAAAGGTGTCGATATGACTGCTCGGAAGGCGGATGGAAAAACTCCGCTTGAAATTTTGTTGAGTTCGGAAAGCGACGAGGATGGCATAATAGAATTAGCAGCGCTTTTGGAAGGGAAGGAGTACAAGGTGCAGGAACTGGCCTGAGGGCGCAGTGAGCATTCGGGTCTTGTACACAGCATTTTGAGTTTATACGGAGCGATCGGCTTTCTGCCATCAAATCCAGAAGCGAAATCATCAATAAATCTATCGGATCGGTTGTTTCTGAAAGGGGACTTTTCATCAGATTGGAAAGCTGTTCGGTGTTTCGTATTGGGGGTGCGTTGTCGTCGCTGTCGACATCCGGCAAAAGGGTGATTTCAGAGCATCGCAAAATACCTATTCGAACAAAACTCCCGTTGACATCGGACTCCCAATACGAACGAAACAGCTGCCCAATCCGAAGCAATATCCACTTCCAGACGCAAGCGCTGCGATATTTAATGTTGTTATCGCTCCTGGATGTCCAAGTAAACGGCCTGGTCGCTCCCCATGGACTCAGGATCAAGATTAGGATTCTATTGGGGTGTCGACAGCGCTGGCTTTCATACTCCAGGAATGATACCGCTGCATAGAATCAATGGCCTGTTGCGGCCGGCCTTACAAAAGGGGTTTTGGCACAGGTGACTGCAAATACATTGGGCTTCTTTCCCAGCAGCCTTTCCTTTTGTCCCCGTGTCGTCCCCATGTCGAGGCCGACGGATGGGTGAAGACAGCCTTCGGCCCGGACGCCATTCTGAGCCATCGACTATACACCGTCATCATCAAATCCTTTCCCATCGGACAAGCAGGACACTACCGAGATCGCGAAGAGAATGTCGGCCTCCAACGGCCCGATCGCCAAGGTCACAGCCAGGAAGCCGAGGGCGTCCGCCAAGTTCGCCCCCCTTATCATCGCAGTTGATGGCGTCGAAGCTACGAACAAACTGTGCCGCGATGGGATTGATCAAAGTTAGATTGACGCGTTGCGCCGAGAAGTGGCGGAATTTTCGTGTTATGTACCTATGTACATACTCCGGTTTATTGGGGCTGCTGTACCGGTAACCTTGGGTAGGTTGAGGAAGTGGTATCTAGGCTGTAGCGTGATACCTAGTACCAACAGCTCCAGTTTTACGGCTACGAATACCTCATCCGCTTCTTGATTAGATGACAAAGTTACGGCGGCAGTTAGACAAACACAAAAGTGCCTATGTAGCCGGACGGTGATGGTGGACCGACAGAGAGATCTAGGCACCCTCACCTGCAACGTGCACCAAGACTTGACTTGATCATCACCCTTCTCGAGTACGAACGATGATCTCTTGCCATCGCCTGAGACTGTCTGCCATGATCATTGCTACGAGCTATCCAAGTTTTTCCAAGACTCTACTGTACAAGAGTGTCATAAGCTCTCGTTAAATATTTTTCTGCGTCTCATCACACATGTCACGACTCACGACTGGTGAAGGTCTATTAAACCGAATCTGCAGCAGTCACGTGACGTGGCTGAGGCGCTGGTGGCAGCGGTCCTGACTCCTCACAAGGAGTCACAACACAATCCACGAGGCGACAGCAATTTTAGACGCAAGGGCTTTGAGTACCTAAACCAGGACCAGTGAGTCCGCTGCGATAACGCTTTCTGGATCCCATCTCCGGCATCCTCGACGCCTGGCCAGCAAGTCAACCGACAACGACCAGTTTTTTCGTCAATATGGATTCTCCTACTCGAGAGGCGGATTTCACGACCCGGAGAGGGGGGGTCGACGAGTCGAGGTGCCTTATGGCCCTTCTTCCACCAGAGACGAAGATGCAAATCATATCTTACATCAGTACACAGGATTCGCTTTCCTGTCTAGGTCAGAGTTGCCGAGCTTGGTACGAAGTCGCCAATGAGGAGCTTTACAAACGCGATTCCAGGGAGAACAACTCGTTCGCAATCAATGGATGGCTGCCCATGCGGTTGACGAGCAGACAACTGACTCCGCGCTCAGGACGCTGGATATTTCTCGTCGGTGGGGAGGCCAGATCGACGCTATCAAACGGCGTCTTTCACGATCCGATAGAGCACAATCGAATAAAGACCAACTAATGTACAAAACGTCGACTGCTCTACATTTCGCCGTCTTCTTAGGGAATATGCGCCTCACGAAAACGCTTCTGGGCATGAAAGCAAGTCTCACAATCCAATGCTCACCCGTGCTCTGGAGGTCAATGGGCCCAAAGGAAGTCTTGGGGAAAGTAGACTACTTCCATCGCGTCCTCACTGGTGGAGTATTTAACCGTTCCGGCTCCGGATTTCCTCTTTTCCTGGCCTTCCTGCAGAGCAACACCGACATGTGCGAGCTTCTTCTCGAGCATGGAGCCGGCCGTGAAGCCACTATCATCGACTACGACTCCAACTTCGGGGCCATGTCCATACTGCACTTCGCGGCTGCGGACCCGACTACGGATTATCGCCAGTGGCGATGTCTTTTCGACAGGTTTCGCGAATACATCGATGAGCACTCCCCATACACACCACTTCACATCGCCCTGGACAGCGGCTGCATTCAAGGCATGCAGATAGCGGTTGAGAGCGGGGCAGATAAGGAGTCAAGATGTTTTGGCTTATGGACTCCTTTGTCTTTCGGCATTCAGAGACTTTCATCACAGTGCAACATGGATCCGAGGACGTTGAAAGAGCACATGAGGTGTCTTCGAAAATTTGTGGAATTGGGAGCCAGCGTCAACCCAGAAGGAGACTGTCACTCTCCACTAGGGATTGCCATGCGGTCCTACACGAGGCGCCCCGTCAACTTCGCGCTCATGAGGGACGTCATCTACTTTCTCTTGGAACACCATGTAGATATTAACAGACCCCTCCTTCCATCTGACGAAAATGTGGTCTTTGGAATCATTGAGGCTGTCATCTTCAATCGCTTAGATCGCCGGTCATTGGAACTACTCAAACAGTTGTTGACCGACTTGATCGACAGAGGCTTGAATATCACAGCGGAGCCGGAACGGCCTTCACCATTGTACCGTGTCTTAAGTCATCGTAAAGCCAAGCCAGAATGGCTTTTCGACTTGCTCTGCGAGAAGGGCGCGACGATTCATGAACACGAGGTGAGCGAAGCTTTCCTTCGCTGGTGTGAGATACCAAGGTTGTGGAGGAAGAATAAACACAATGCGTGGTGGCAACATCAAGGGCAGGAGGACGAAATCTTCCGAAAGTGGTGTGAGCACCCTCACAACGTTTGGTGGTGGCAGCACGTGAAGCGAATCTCGCGCATCGCTGTTGAATCTGCTTATGAAGCCGCGTTTGGACACGGAGATCGACAGCTCTACGATATACTTACACACCTGCCCCTTCCGGCACTATCGGACGACGTATTGGTCATGCATGCCGCTCTCGCAGTTTCGGCGTCCAAGCAGCCATGGGCCTGGAGGCTAGTTGTGCTACACGAGTTTGAAGACGACTTCTCTGTCACATGGCATCCCCACCGCGGAGAAAACATGATACATCTCACGGTCCGCGTGTGCATGGGTCTAGAAGGAAACTACCCAGCCGCAGACGCGATCCAAGATATTTTGTACCTGAGAAACAAAGGTGTCGATATGACTGCGCTGGATTCGTATGGAACAACTCCGCTGGATATTCTGTTGGAATTTGATACATCTATGAGTGGCTTCACGGAATTAGCAGCGCTTTTGGAAGGGAATGATTACAAGACGCAGGACCGGCCTCGGGCCTGAGGGCCCAGTAAGCATTCGGGTCTTGTCCACCGCATATTGAGTTCAGAGGAGCGATCGGCCTTTCTGCTCTGAAATCCAGAAGCGAAAACATCACTATGTTGGAGCGCTTGATTTTGAAAGTGGGCTATTCAGATTGGGAAGCTGTTTCGTATGGAGTGCGTTGTCACCGCTGTGGGCATGCATCAAAGGCTGAGTTCAGATGCACCGCAAGATACCTATTCTAAATGAAGCACCGGTTGACAACGGACTTCTCCATTCTAGGCAGCTTCCCAATCGAAAGCCACATCCACTTCCAAACACAATTACTGCGATACCATGATGTTATTTCTTCTGAGTGTCTATGTTAACGGCCGCTGATACAGTACCTAAGTATGTACTCCGATTAAATGCGGGACCTCGGCTTGGTAAAAGCTCAGGCTGACAACGCTGCAGCCAAGTCACGGCGGCGGTTAGCCACTCGTTTGACAAGCCGCATGATGTTTCGAAACGTGAAAGGTTGACTTAGTCATCACCCCCTCCCCAATACAACAATCTATTGTCACCCCGTCCGAGACTATCTCCAAACTTTCCATGCTCATTGCTACTAGCCATTGAATCAGGACTTACATGTACGAAACAACAAATTGGCAAGCTCTCGGCAGTTTTTTTGCCGCTTCTTATCCCTTCCTTTACGACACAACCGCGTTTCTCGACACCAAAACTTCGGTATCACACAGAGTTAGTCTGCTACGACAACGCCATTTTGGGCCCCAATAGTCTGACTATCAAGCCAACAGACAGCGACCGGTTTTTGGTGAATATGGGTTCTGCTGCTCGCGAGGCGGATATGGATATCATGACCCATAAAGAGCAAAAAGACGAGTCGACGTCCCCTATGGTCCTTCTCCCGCCAGAGATAAAAACTCAAATCATGTCTCACCTCGGTACACAGGAATCGCTTTCTTTCTTAGGCCAAAGTTGCCGAGCCTGGCACGAAGTCGCGAATGAGGAGCTTTACAAACGGGATTCCAGAGAGAACGACTCGTTCGCAATCAAATGGATGGCTGCTCATGCTGTTGACGAGCAGACAACCGACTCCGCAATCAGGACGCTGGAGCTTTCTCGTCAGTGGGGAGGCCAAATCGATGCTGTCAAACCGCGTCTTTCACAATCGGAAAGAGTACGGTCGGATTACGAAGACCAGATATACGACACGTCGACTGCCCTACATCTTGCCGTCGCCATAGGGAATGTGCGCCTCACTAAAACGCTACTAGACATGAAAGCGAGTCTCGAAATCCCCACCTCATCCCTGGTTTCCCTGATATTGGAACCGAAGTTACCGGACGGCTCATCGGGACTGATGAAAAGAATCAGATATTTCCGGGACGTCGTCCCGGGATATCATTCAGAATCGTACCCAGCGTTTCCTATTTTCATTGCCTTCCTACGGAACGATCGCGACATGTGCAAGCTTCTCATAGAGCACGGAGCTGGCCGTGAAGCCACGCTCGTCGACACCAACACCGGCGCCGAAGCCATATCTATCCTGCACTTCGCGGCTGCCGACCCGACTACGGATTATCGCCAGTGGCGATGTCTTTTCGACAGGTTTCGCGAACATATCGATGAGCCTTCCCCACGACTCCCTAGATACACACCACTTCACATCGCCCTGGACAGCGGCTGCACCCAAGGCATGCAGATTGCGGTGGAGTCTGGGGCAGACAAAGAGGCAAGAGATGGTTTCTTACGTACTCCTCTGTTCGTCGGTGTTACAGGAAAAATCTGTTATAAGGACTTGAGTCTGGGAATGTTTGACGAGCGCCCGATGTGTTTTCGAAAGTTTGTGGAGCTGGGAGCCAATGTCAATCCAGAAGGAAACTCTGTCCTAGTATCTGCCGTGCGGTCATATGCCCCCTATGCCTCCTCTCGCCCGGGCATGAGGTCCCTGATCTACTTCCTTCTGGACCACCATGCAGATATCCACGGAACCCTCGGTCCGCAAAATATTAACGTGTTAGACGAAATAATCACGGGTATTCTCGATCGCGATTATCATCCCCGGACACAAGAATTGCTCAAAGGATTGTTGGGCGACTTCATCGATCGAGGCTTGAATCTCACAATCCCTGCGCCGGGATTGTCTTCACCATTGTTTCGCGTCTTAGATTGTGGTGAAGCCAAGCCAGAATGGGTGTTCGACTTGCTCTGTGAGAAGGGTGCGACAATCCATGAGGACGAGGTGAACACAGCCTTCCTTTGCTGGTGTAAGATCTCGCGACTGTGGGATACGAATGGATATGATTGGTGGTGGAAACATCCAGGGCAGGAGGGCAAGTTCTTCCTCAAGTGGTGTGAGGATCCTTACAACGCCTGGTGGTGCCAACACGTCAAGCAGATATCGTCCCATACAGTCACACTGGCCCACGGAGCCGCGTTCAAGCACAAAGACCGACTCCTCTACGACATACTTACACACCTGCCTCTTCCCGCACCCTTGGACGGCTTATTGGTCATGCTAGCATTCAAAGCCAAGAAGCTATGGAGCTGGAGACTAGTTGGGCATCGCGAGTTTGAAGACGATTTTCTTGCTACATGGTCTTCCGACAAGGGAGAGAACATGATTCATCTCACGGTCCGTAAATACCATGCTCATAGCTGCTACTCAGCCGCAGACGCGGTCCTGGATATTTTGCACTTGAGGGATAAGGGTGTCAACATGAGCTCGCCCAACAGTCGTGGACAGACTCCGCTGGATCTTTTGTTGAAGATGGGTACCCACAAGCGGCGCAAGGATGACTTTTTGGAATTAGTTGCGCTTCTCAAGGGGAATATAGGCGTACCAGGAGACTTGGAGACGACATTGGAACTTCGGAAGATGACGTTATTTTGAGTTCATAGTATGTACTAAGTAGTGATCGGTCTATCTGCTTTCAAGACTGAAATCTAGAAGGAAACACATCATTCTTTGGAGATTGGCAGCAATTATTTCTGGACGTGGATTTTGCTTCAGATTGTGAAGCTGTTTCGTAGTGGGTGTATGTTGTCAGCACTGTCGACATCCAGCCAAATCTCTCGACGGAGGAGAAACCATGTCTCACCTCACGGTCCGTGTCTAAAAGTCTGAACGGAACTACTCGGACTCGGACGCGATCCGGGATATTTTACGCTTGAGCCATAAGAAGTTGAACATAACCTCGCCAAACGTTTATCCCATTTACGTCGGAGAGGCTCACTTCATGTCGCGGGCCCCACAGCACCCTCGCTCGTTGGTTGTGACTTGGAGTGACATACCTAGAGAACTTCAAAATGCTTCGTCGAGTACCCTACAGCTTTTTGGTGATCACAGTCATTGTACTCAAAACAAAGAAATTTCGTTCTCGGGCCCTGAACTTGTACCGGTTCGATAAGTGCGATGTGGCATTTTCTCATAAAGGTAATTGTTGATTTTCTATCTTGAGCCACTTACGCCGTAAATTATTCACTCCTCATCGAGCGCAAGAAAAGTTTGGTCTCGGGATGCAGGACGGAGCCGATATATAGAAAAACTCGACTGGAACTATTATTGAAGATAAGTAGCTACAATAATCACGATGATCACTTTCGGACCTTGTGGCGCTTTTGAGAGGGAAGGTGCGTCGGGAATTGGGCTTCAGAGCCAAGTGAGAAATCGGGCCTCAACGCGATGGCCACTGGCATTCAAACACGACGATTGTCACAGTGTCCTTCGGAGCCGCTGGTTCCTCGCAGTTCAGGGATTTAGCGTACAAGTTGTCTCATCTGCTGGGTCTGCGTAAGGTCCCGTCGAAGAGTCTCGGTCGATGATCTACATATGCGCTCACCCAGCAAGCAATCGTTGTTAGAGCTCTGCCGAATGCGTTGTTCAAGCCTGTGTTTGGCAGCTTGTACGAACAGCAATCGTACTCAGAGGCGAGAATGGACCAATGGTCGGCATCTCGTCATCGTTGATCATTGTAAGACCAGCGCTGTCATGACCCAACTCAAGATCGCTTCCCATCGAAGACGACCGAGTTAAATCCGAGGTATGTATCAGGAACATTGAGTCATTGACTCCATTGACAGACACTGGGATTATTAGTGGATCCAGTGCAGGTGCAGCGGGAAGCGGAAGATATCAGAGCCTAGATGAGATTGGAGCAGAACTTCAGAAGGAACAAGCGGGAGATATCATAGGAAGACTTGCGAGAGAACGAGCTCATAAATGATAATGGTCAGTCTCAGTCTTATCTCTGTTGTGAAATGTCGATCGGCAAGCCTAAACAATGCGTTCCGATCATGAGATGCGCACGGATCTGCGCGACGAAGAATGACTAAGCCCATATCTGCTGCGGTTCTGCTGCAAAAATCCCTGCACCAAAGGAGGCACCATCCCTCACCAAGGACTGTAATCTCTTATCACTCACGTGAGATTATCCGCGAACGTCTCATTATCATTGCTACGAGCGATTGAACTCATGACGAGGTCTTTTGTGTAGAAAAGTCATTGTGATAAGCTCTCTTTAGTACTTTTGCCGCTTCTCATCATCTATTTTACGAGGCGACCGTGTTTTTCGACACAGAAGCTTGGAATACCAGGCCGAGTGAGTCTGCTTCGACGAAAGATTCTTTGGTCCCTGGCGCCCATTTTCGGCTTCCTTGACGACAAAAATTTACCAGCAAGCCAATAACAAGGCGACCCGTTCTCGCCAATATGGATTCAGCTGCTCGTGAGGCGCGTCTTATGGCTCGCGAACGGGATATGGAGGAGTCGACATGCCCTATGGTCCTTCTCCCACCAGAGATGAAGCACCAAATCATGTCATACATCAATACACAGCAGTCGCTTTCTCGCCTAGCCCAGAGTTGCCGTGGTTGGCATGGGACTGCTACTGAGGAACTTTACACCAGGGATGCCAAGGACCACAGGTCGTTCGCGATGAAATGGATGGCTGCCCATGCAGTTGACGAACAGACAACTGACTCCGCGATCAGAACGCTGGAGGTTTCTCGTCGGTGGGGAGGCCAGATTGACGCTGTCAAATTGGATGAAGCAGAATCGGATGACGAAGACCAGATAATGTACGACGAGTCGACCGCTCTACATTTCGCCGTCTTGTTGAGGAACTTGCGCCTCACGGAAACGCTACTGGACATGGGAGCAAGTCTCACAGTAACTTTCCAAGCCCGTTTATGGGCGTCAATGGACTCACAGCAGCTGAATGATAGTTTCGCATACTTCGAGAAAGTCTTCTGGACATACTCTTTAAGCCCACGCAGCCAAGCGTTTCCTATTTTCCTGGCCTTCCTACAGAGGGATACCGAAATGTGCAAGCTTCTTCTCGAGCACGGAGCCGGCCGTGAAGCCTGGATCTTCGATGCGGACTATAACCCCAAAGCCATGTCTATCCTGCACTTCGCGGCTGCCGACCCGACCACGGATTATCGCCAGTGGCAATGTCTCTTTGACAAGTTTCGCGAACATGTCGATGAGCCCTGCCCAGTAATGCATGCACTTACACCACTGCACGTCGCTCTAATGGCCGGCTGCACCCAAGGCATGCAGAATGCGGTGGAGACCGGGGCAGACAAAGAGGCACGAAATGATCAGTCACATACGCCTCTGTCTTCGGCCGTACAAGTAATTACGAATAAAACACTGGCGCATCTCGAGACGTTTCAAAAGTTTACGAGGTGTTTTCGGAAATTTGTGGAATTAGGTGCCAGTATCAATCCAGAAGGAGACTCTGTCCTATTGTTTGCCGTGCAGTCTTACGTCGCCGATCCCGTCGCCAACCCTCTCGCGAGGCGCCTGATCTACGTCCTCCTCGAATGCATTGCAGATGTCCACGGACCCGGCAGCTGGCAAAATACAAACATGGTAAACGAAATATTCGATGCCATATTATTCGACCGTAACCATAATCCTGAGGAACCAGAATTACTCAAACAGTTGTTGAGCGACTTGGTCGATAGTGGCCTGAATCTCAGAACACCGGCGCCGGGGTTTCCTTCACCATTGTCCCGCGTCTTGGATGAATTCGATCCCAATCATGAATGGCTTATCGACTTGTTATGCGATAATGGGGCGACGATCCATGAACACGAGCTGGACCGAGCCTTCATTTGCTGGTGTGATACCACCCAAATGTGGGAGACGAACAAGTATGATGCGTGGTGGCTATATCAAGGACGGGAGGACCAGATTTTCCTTCAGTGGTGCGAGCATCCTTACAACGTCTGGTGGTGGCAGCACTTCAAGAAGTCCAAGCGATTCTCGCCCCAAGAGGTTAAACAGGCTTATGAAGTCGCGTTCGGACACGAAAATCGGCACCTCTACGATATACTTACACACTTGCCCCTTCCCGCGCCATCGAACGACGTATTGGTCGAGCTAGCCTTTTGCTCGGTGTCCATGAATCCATGGTCCTGGAGGTTAGTTATGACATGCGAATTTGAAGACGACTTCGTTGCTCCATGGTGTCCCGATCGTAGAGAAAACATGATTCATCTCACGCTCGACAAGTTCATTGGTAATGGTGATGGCCGGGACTACTCAGCCGCAGACGTGATCCAGGATATTTCGTACTTGAGGGACAAAGGTGTCGATATGACTGCGCGGAAGGCGGATGGAAAAACTCCGCTTGATATTTTGTTGAGTGAGAGTTCGACAATGGACGAAGATGGAATGATGGAATTAGCAGCGCTTTTGGGAGGGAAGGAGTACAAGGTGCAGGAACCGGCCTGAGGGCGCAGTGAGCATTCGGGTCTTGTACACAGCATTTTGAGTTTATACGGAGCGATCGGCTTTCTGCCATCAGATCCAGAAGCGAAATCATCAATAAATATATCGGATCGGTTGTTTCTGAAAGGGGACTTTTCATCAGATTGGAAAGCTGTTCGGTGTTTCGTATTGGGGGTGCGTTGTCGTCGCTGTCGACATCCGGCAAAAGGGTGATTCGCCTGAGACTGTCTGCAAACTTCGCATGGTCATTGCTACGAGTTATCCAACTTTTTCCAAGACTCTATTGCACAAGTATGTCATAAGCTCTCGTTAAATATTTTTCTGCATCTCATCACACATGTCACGACTCACGACTGGTGAAGCTCTATTGGACCGAATCTGCAGCAGTCACGTGACGTGGCTGAGGCGCCGGAGTCCTCACAAGGAGTCACAACACACGTCACGAGGCGACAGCAATTTTAGACGCGAGGGCTTTGAGTACCAGGACAAATGAGTCCGCTGCGATAACGCTTTCTGGATCCCATCTCCGGCACCCTCGACGCCTGGCCAGCAAGTCAACCGACAACGACCAGTTTTTTCGTCGGTATGGATTCTCCTACTCGAGAGGCGGATTTCACGACCCGGAGAGGGGGGATCGACGAGTCGAGGTGCCTAATGGCCCTTCTTCCACCAGAGACGAAGATGCAAATCATATCTTACATCAGTACACAGGATTCGCTTTCCTGCGTAGGTCAGAGTTGCCGAGCTTGGTACGAAGTCGCCAATGAGGAACTTTACAAACGTGATTCCAGGGAGAATAACTCGTTCGCAATGAAATGGATGGCTGCCCATGCGGTTGACGAGCAGACAACTGACTCCGCGCTCAGGACGCTGGATTTTTCTCGTCGGTGGGGAGGCCAGATTGACGCTGTCAAGCAGCGTCTTCCACAATCGGATAGAGCACAATCGTATAGAGACCAGGTAATGTACGAAACGTCGACTGTTCTACATTTCGCCGTCTTATTAGGGAATTTGCGCCTCACAGAAACCTCCTGGAAATGAAAGCGAGTCTCAGAATCCAATGCTCACCCGTGCTCTGGAGGTCAATGGGCTCAAAGGAACTCTCGGGGAAAGTAGACTACTTCCGGCGCGTCCTCAAGGGATTATTCAACCCTTTCGGCCCCGTGTTTCCCCTTTTCCTGGCCTTCCTGCAGAGCGACACCGACATGTGCGAGCTTCTTCTCGAGCATGGAGCCGGCCGTGAAGCTATGATCTTCGACACCCACACCAACCCCAAGGCCATGTCCATCCTGCACTTCGCGGCTGCGGACCCGACTACGGATTATCGCCAGTGGCGATGTCTTTTTGACAGGTTTCGCGAACATATTGATGAGCCTTCCCCACAACTTGCTAGATACACACCACTTCACATCGCCCTGAACAGCGGCTGCACCCAAGGCATGCAGATTGCGGTGGAGAGCGGGGCAGATAAGGAGTCAAGATGTTTTCGCTCACGTACTCCTTTGTCTTTGGGCATTCAGAGAATTTCATCACAGTGGAACATGGATTCCAGGACGTTTGAAGAGCACATGAGGTGTCTCCGAAAATTTGTGGAATTGGGAGGCAGCGTCAACCCAGAAGGAGACTCTCCACTAGAGATTGCCATGCGGTCCTACACGTCGCGCCCCGTCAACTACCCGCTCATGAGGCACGTCATCTACTTTCTCTTGGAACACCATGTAGATATTAACAGACCCCTCCTTCACCCTAACGAAAATGTGATAGACGAAATCATCGAGGATGTCTTCCTCAATGTTAAAGATCGCCAGTCATTGGAACTACTCAAACAGTTGTTGACCGACTTGATCGACAGAGGCTTGAATATCACAGCGGAGCCGGAACGGCCTTCACCATTGTACCGTGTCTTAAATCATCGTAAAGCCAAGCCAGAATGGCTTTTCGACTTGCTCTGCGAGAAGGGCGCGACGATCCATGAACACGAGGTGAACGAAGCTTTCCTTCGCTGGTGTGAGATACCAAGGTTGTGGAGGAAGAATGAATACAATGCATGGTGGCAACATCAAGGGCAGGAGGACGAAATCTTCCTGAAGTGGTGCGAGCACCCTTACAACGCCTGGTGGTGGCAGCACGTCCAGAAGATATCGCCCGATGCGGTCTCACTGGCTTACAAAAAAGCGTCCAACAAAAAAACGCAACTCTACGATATACTTACACGTCTGCCCCTTTCTATGCCATCCTTTGGCTTGTAGGTCAAGGTAGCCGTTCATGTCAAGCAGCTAGGCGGCTGAAGCCTAGTTGTGCTGCAGTTTGAAGACGATTTTCTTCCTATATGGTCTCTTGACGGAGGAGAAGCTATGTCAGTCTGGCGGTCTTTGTGTACAAATCTGAACCGTGAACAAGCCTACTCGGACGCGGACGCGATGTGAGAAATTTTGTGCTTGAGGTATAAGGGTCTTGAGATGACCTCGTGATACGAGCGTTTATATAAAAAAAGCTTCACTGGAACTTTTATTGAAGATGGGGGTTGCTACATGAATCACTTTTCGGACTTAGTAGCGATTTTGAGTTGGAAGGTGCATAGGGGATCGGCCTCCGAGCCAAGCGAGAATTCGGGCCTCAGCGTGATGGCCGCGGGCATTCGAACACGACGATATTCGAGTCCGACAACATTAGAATCTGACGACACTTGAACATGACGAAATGTGAGCACGATGGCACTTGAACAAAACGACACCTGGCTGGACACAATGTCATTTTGAACGATAAGTTCAAGGGGATCGAATCGCGATTAGGCTTCTACTCCACATTCAGCAGAGAAAATGTCAAAATGACGCAGCGCTTGCTTTTGGAATTTACCTTGGTTTGGATAGGGACTCGGACGTCCGTTGTCAACTGAGAGCCTTTTTGAATTGTTTGTCTGGGCACGAGAAGCGGCCTTGAGCTGGAGTATGACGGCGCTCTATTTATCTCGCAGCCTGCACGTCGTTGATGATCATTTTGTTCCCAAGGTTGTTCTTTACCATGCGTCTGAGATCAAAAGATGGGATTTCTGGATGAGGCGAATGCAAATGCGGTAGCCTCTGGCCGACATTTGCCACCGCGCTTTATGTCTGGGTTTGAGTTCAAGATAAACGGTAGGTAAACGACATTCTTTGAACTTAAGATCCGCTGCCGAAGCAGTCTCATCTGCTAGGGTCTGCGTAAGGATCTGCTGAAGAGTCTCGATTGATAATATATGCACCGTGCTGTCAGTGGTCAGCGCCGACGAGGTGTTAACCATTCTCACTCAGCAAGCAATCGTTGTCGGAGCTCTGCTGAATGTGTCGTTCAAGTCTGTGTGAGCAGCTTCACCAGTCCCAACACGATGACGCTGGCGCCGTTTCGCGCCCCGAAACGATACTGAGCAGCTATCCCATCTGCTCCATGGCAGAGCGGCATGGCGCCGGACCAGGCCCGGGAGAGGTTCATGACCGCAACGCTCATTCCTATCGCCGTTACAGATGGGATGTGAGCTTCGGGGAGCAGATCAGCTGCCAGAGCATTGACAGCCAAGACAGAAATCAGCGTCGTGAGGGAGAGTTGCCCGATGGACATCCATAGCGCTGGCGAATCCCTGGCGCCCGTCCACCGCGGCCAGAAGAATCACGGTGACCAGACGTAAGCCAATGGCAGACAATGAGACAACTTAAGGACACCCATTAAGACAAAAATGAGGACCAGGAGTCAGGACGAACAACGCCAGCGCATAGGGGAAGTGCTGGAGAAGCTACATGGCTACCAGCACGAGGAATGCGAATGCAGCCCAAATGCGATTGTCCAGTACCGGATAAAACCGGTCATGAGGTCAAAGGAGAGACGATCCAGCTCCAATGACGAGAGAAAGCCCAGCGCTCAACTGGATTCCCTTCACGACCGGGATGGGCAACCCCGAGGTGGCCCAGCGCTGAGCGAAGAAGACCCGTTGCGCTCATGAGCAACACAGCTGCTTCTACCCACTGCCCGGCTGTGACAACAACCGGCATAGATGCATTGTGGCGTGCCGAGATGGCCGCTGAGGCGATTGCCTATTACCACGATGCGTTCTTTGCACTGCTGAGGCCGTAAGCGCTAAACGGTAAAAAAATACATAGATTACCAAGCATGACTGAGGTTCCACGAGTTGTTTTGTACATAAAGTGGAGCCATGTTCGAGGCCAGTTGAAGAACTTACACAAGACATGATCAGAATCCATAAAATGACAATATCATCAACATTCACCCAAATAACCTTCTTCCATCAGATTACATAGTAAATTTGACAACTGTAATCTCTTGTCACTCACCCGAGGTTGTCTGCGAACGTCTCATGCTCCTTGCTACGAGCGATTCAACTCATGTCGAGGCCTTTTGTGTAGAAAAGGCATTGTGATAGGTTCTCCTAGTACTTTTTCTGCTTCTCATCATTTATTTACGACGCGATCGCGTTTTTCGACGCAAACGCTTCGAATACCAGGCTGATTGAGTCCGCTGCGTCAAAAGATTTTTGGGCCCCGGGCGCCTATTTTCGGCGTCCTCGACGACAAAACCTTAACCTACCAGCAAAGCAACAACAAGGGGACCCGTTCTCGCTGATATGGATTCAGCTGGTCGTGAGGAGTGTGGTATGGCCCGAGAACGGAACACGGAGGAGTCGACGTGCCCTATGGTCCTTCTCCCAACAGAGATAAAAACTCAAATTTTGTCTTACATCAGTACACAGCAGTCTCTTTCTCGCCTAGGCCAGAGTTGCCGAGCTTGGTACGAAGTAGCCAATGAAGAGCTTTACAAACGGGATTGCAGGGAGAACTTCTCGGTATCCATGAAATGGATGGCCGCCCATGCAGTTGACAAGCAGAGAACTGACTCCGCGATTAGAACGATCGAGATTTCTCGTCGGTGGGGAGGCCAGATTGACGCTGTCGAACAGCATCTTTCACAATGGAATGAAGAACTATGGGATAGCAAAGACCAGATGATGTACGACACGTCGACTGCCCTACATGTTGCTGTCTTCTTGGGGAATGTGCGCCTCACGAAAACGCTCCTGGACAT
Source organism: Claviceps aff. humidiphila group G2b (assembly GCA_018360325.1). Classification (NCBI taxonomy): domain Eukaryota; kingdom Fungi; phylum Ascomycota; class Sordariomycetes; order Hypocreales; family Clavicipitaceae; genus Claviceps; species Claviceps aff. humidiphila group G2b. The sequence goes on from SRQG01000450.1 coordinate 18,995, forward strand.
GAAAGCAAGTCTCACAATCCCTTTCGCAGCCCTGTTCTGGAGATCAACGGCATCAACGAGCTCAATGGAACTCATGCATAGGCTCGAATACTTCCTGGATGTCTTGGAAATATTTGATTTCGGTCTGGTCTTTCCTATTTTTCTGGCCTTTCTACGGAGCAGTACCGACATGTGCAAGCTTCTTCTCGAGCACGGTGCCGGCCGTGAAGCCATGATCCTCGGAACTGAGACTGACCCCCAAGTCATGTCTATCCTGCACTTCGCGGCTGCCGACCCGACTGCGGATTATTGCCAATGGCGATGTCTCTTCGACAAGTTTCGCCAATATGTCGATGAGCCCTGCCCACGAATAGATGCACTGACACCACTTCATGTTGCCCTGAGGGCCGGCTGCACCCAAGGCATGCAGATTGCGGTAGAGACCGGGGCAGACAAAGAGGCAAGAAACGGGTTCTCACATACGCCTCTGTCTTCGGTCATACTAGAAATGACACGCGCAAAGTTTGAAAAGCGCACGGTGTGTATTTGGAAATTCCTGGAGTTAGGAGCCAGTCTTGATTCAGAATCGGTAGACTCTCTGCTATTGGTCGCCGTGCAGTCTTACATCACTGATCCCGTCAACTACCTTGTCTGTGTCACGAGGCAACTGATCTACTGCCTCCTGGAACACCGTGCAGATATCCACGGAACCGGCGGCTGGCAGAACACAAACATGGTAAACGAAATAGTCAACGCTATCTTCAAACATGACAAGAATCCTGTGTCATTTGAATCACTGAAAGAGTTGTTGAGCGACTTGGTCGATAGTGGCTTAAATCTACGAACACCGGCGCCGGGATTGCCTTCACCATTGTACCGCGTCTTAAACAATTATAGTCTCGATCATGAATGGCTGATCGACTTGTTATGCGATAATGGGGCGACAATCCATGAATACGAGGTGGACCGAGCCTTCTTTCGCTGGTGTTCCACGATGCGAATGTGGGAGACGAATGAATATGATGCCTGGTGGCAACGTCAAGGACAGGAGGACGAAATCTTTCAAAAGTGGCGTGAGCACCCTTACAACGCCTGGTGGTGGCAGCACTACGGCCCAACCTTAGACCCGCTCCATCAAATTACCCCATCCCGCCAAACTGTCAACTCTAAATTTCCCATTTTCTTTTCGCAACGCCCATTACACTTCAAAACCATG
>SRQG01000451.1:0-19847 GCA_018360325.1 Claviceps aff. humidiphila group G2b
CCAGGACGCCTCCTTCGCCAGGAGGAGGTCTCGGGTTGGTGCGTCGGTGGGCTTAATCGCCCATCCTGTCTTCGTCCGGGTGGCAGCCGGTACCCTGTGGAGGGGGATTTCTGACTTCTCCGCGACCGCCTGCCGGATCGCGTATCCGTTTTTGTCCCACGTTGGGGCACCCGGTTCGAGCCGGACCAAAAGGCGAAGGTCATCAGCCGGCGGGGCTTTAGCCCGCTGTGTGGCTCGTTTCGATACACGCTGAGTCTTCAGCGTGTAGGTTGTCGGGCCCTCAGGTTGAGAGGCGACAGAGGCGTACGTGGCCGCTTTCGCGGCTGGCTTAGGGGCGGCCCCACGGGTGAGGGGGGTAGGGGACTCGCCCTTCAGCGCGGCAGTCCAGAATCGCAGGTAGTGCTGCTTGAACTCTTGGGCAAGGATGTGCCCGGGGCCGGCGGCATACCCAGCGGCCGCCTGATCGAAGGCCGCGCACATGGCGCGGAACAGTTCCAGCTTGACGGCGCGGTCGCGGTCGAGCTCGGTGATGAGCCGGTCGGCGTCCTGGCCGACGGTCACCGGTGTGCCTCCAGGGGACTGGAGGTGAGGGCTGTCGGGCAGCGTACTTCCAAACGCTGCGGGTGTGAACCCATTGCGGCTGTCCTGTTGAGCAGCATCGCTGATCGTCGAGCCGGACGGGCGCGGTCCGAGAAAATCGCCGAAGTCGAACTGGTAGTCGTCGTCTACCAGGAAGTCCCGTGCGCCTTGCGTGGCGTTCACGGGCGTGCGTAGGTCGTCGGAGTTCCCAGCTCCCTGCGGCGGCGTCGCCATCGCAAGCGGGTGGTGGAGGTTTCCCTCGATTCGAGAGAATTATGGTGTTGCGGTGCGCGTATCGTTACCAGCGCCAAAAGCTGGCGTGTGATGTAGGAGGGAAGTTGTCTGAAGGCAACTTATTAGGTAGGTATAGGTATGTAGGTTAGGTATGACGCCGAGGAATTGCTGGCTGTCGTTGCACAGACAGTTGCCGCTCATTCACGCTAGCATGTACTCCGTAGCTTGTGCGCAATGAACTCGACGCAACGCAATGAACTTCGTCGCCACTTGAGTCATCTGAAGAAAGAGCATTTCCGTAAAAATCGCAGATCCTTCAATGCGTTCGACGTCCTGGATGCACTTTGCAGGGATCAATGTGTTACAACGACGGCCAAGTGCCACGAGGGCACTCGTATTCGAGATGTCATTTCTTCCATGGCTACATAAGCCACCAATGACCATAAAAGATGCGAAGCAAAAACGTTGCGCAGTGTCAGGAATTGAAGCAATTTAATAGCAGGGAAATTACCTAAACTATAACGAAAAGATGTGCGGGCGGGTTGTCCCCACATGGAAGTCATCTCTCTCTCCCAACTCGCCCTCGCCGACTTGAGCTTGTGTCATTCGCGAGCACTTCTAAAGGGGCGCTTCCCCTGACTTATTCGCGACTTTGTCATATCAATCCTCTACTTCGTAGAACCAGGTCAAGAAGCGAGAAGGGCCGTCAAGGAGCGGGGACGACTGGAACGACACCGGCTGCGTCAATGCTGAGCAGATGACAGATGGCCTTGGAAAATGACTACGCCATCGCAGCTTTCCAAAAGAAGGAGGCCATTTGTAGGCCTCACATGACACAGACGAACAGTGTACACACGGAGCCGGCACTGCTGGTGCAGTGGCATTGTACAACACGCGGCACAGTATGAAGCCATTGAGACGTGCATTTTATCCGAAAATTTGCCGCTCAGGACCGCCCGACTTGCGCAAATGGCCCCACATGGGCACGAGAGAACCTGCACCGACTTTTGGACGGGCACAAGCAGATAAAGACGCACAACACTTGGGAATCAAGAAGGTGACTCATTCTCTTGAAGAGCTCTAATCCGTTGATACATCATACAACCATACGGGGTCTTCGACCGGCACTGAAACTCAGACCATCTTCCCTCAGCGAACCTACATCTCAAGAAGTCGAACTCGCACACTCGCTGCATCGGCATGACTCCACGGTAGCCTTGTCGTCATTCGATCCCAAACAAGCATGCTGCATGTTGCGAACACAAGGCTGCCGGACTTATAGCAGTGTTTCCTCTCTCAGACAAGCTCTTCCTTTCTTCCTAATTAGCAACGCCGGGACTTCTCGCCATCATGGAGGCCCAGGTGAGCATGAGAAACGCCTGCCTCCTTCCTTTTGTTGCCTTTCCAGTCGTGCCTCCGCCACATCAGCCTCGATTAGCCCAAATCAAAATAGTTTCGAAATCTGTGCTTTATCTTGACACCAGAGCTTAGGTTTCATTCGCGTTTCATTGCCAACTTGAGAGACTTGCATGCTAATCATGACCGTTTGCTGGGACGTCTCACAGGTCGAAAATGCCGTCGAAATCTTGTCCAACCCCATGTCCGACAATTCAGTGAAGGAGCAGGCTTTTGAGTATCTCAACCAGCTGCGTTCCCACCCGCAAGGTTGGCAAGCATGCACAAATCTGTTTGCCCGGACCCCACGTGCCTCCGAGGTTGCCCGAATGGTCTGTCTCGAGGTTGTCAACTACGCCGTTCATACTCAGAGTCTTGATGCCGCGAGTTTATCGTTCCTAAAATACACACTCCTCCAATATGCCCGCCAGAGCTATGGCCCCGATGCGCAACAACCAGCAGATCCGGTGTCCTTACAGAATAAGCTCACCCAGACCTTGACCTATCTTTTTGTTTTCCTTTATCACGACGGGTGGCAAAGTTTTCTCGATGACTTCTGGGAATTGACCGGCGTGTCGAATGGCAGGGACAGCGTCGTGGGTATTTTATTCTACCTTCGAATTCTCTCCTCGATTCACGATGAGATTGCCGATATGCTGCTCTCTCGGCAAAGCAACGACGCCAAGCGAAACAACGATCTCAAAGACCAGCTCCGAGCGCAAGACATCCATAAAGTTGCTGAGTCTTGGAAGCAACTCCTAGCCAAGTATAATGATAACGACGTTCTGGTAGAACTGGTGTTGAAAGTTGTGGGCAAATGGGTCAGCTGGATGGACATATCACTCGTTGTCAATCAAGACATGATTCGCCTGCTACTTCCACTAGTCGGCCGTACCCACGCCGGTAGCGACGACAAGGTTCGAGACACAGCAATCGACACGCTGACTGAAATCTGTGGCAAGAAGATGCGCTCGGTAGACAAGATGGACTTGATTTCCTTTCTAAATCTCCAGGAAATTGTCGGACAACTTCTTGCCAGTCCCCCGCTGAGCACGAATAAGGGCTCACCAACGTATGACGTTGAGCTGGCTGAAGCTGTGGCCAAACTTGTCAATACTGGCATGTCCGATATTGTCAAGGCTCTTGATGACGGTCAAGTGGGAGCAGACTGCAAAGAAAGGGCCAAGCAACATCTCCACGGCTTCCTCCCGTTTCTCTTGCGACTCTTCGCGGACGAGTATGACGAAGTTTGCTCTACAGTCATTCCCGCGCTTACAGACCTACTCACCTTCTTGAGGAAGTTGGGTCAGCTTCCTTCAGACTTTTCCAGCATGCTCGCGCCGATCCTGGACGCCATCATTCGCAAGATGCGGTATGACGAAACATCCACATGGGGTAACGACGACAAGCAGACAGACGAGGCCGAGTTTCAAGAATTGCGGCGAAAATTACAGAATCTGCAGAAGACTATTGCCGCGATTGATCAAGGCCTTTATATGGACATGCTCAGCAACCTAGTTGCGAATACTTTCCAGAGTCTGGATCAACGGGGATCTCAAATGGACTGGAGAGACCTTGACCTGGCTCTCTACGAAATGTACTTGTTTGGAGAGCTGGCTTTGCCTAATCACGGTCTTGGGACCAAGAATCAGCCTTCCACAGAAGCGTCTGAGCGGCTCGTGGTCATGATGCAGAAGATGGTCGGATCAGGTACGTAAAATTATTTTTATTTGGCACAGCGGTCTTGAACCTCCTTTGAACTCCCATTTTAACAATCGTTCCTTAGGTATCGCCACCTCCTCCCATCCTGCTATTTTGCTGCAGTACATGGAAATATGTGTGCGTTACTGCATCGTGTTCGAAAGTCACCCAACATATATTCCGCAGGTGTTGGAAAATTTTGTCCGAATTGTGCATCATGAGCATGCTCGGATCAAGACGAGATCGTGGTATCTGTTTCATCGGTTCGTGAAGCAACTTCGCAGCCTGGTTGGAAATGTCGCCGAGACTGTGATTTCTTCGATTGGTGACCTCTTGCCCATCAAGGCCGAAGTTCCTGGCGAGGATGCCGATGACGACATGTCATCAGATGAATCTGATCATTCAGCCAACGCCCTCTTCACCGGCCAGCTCTATCTCTTTGAGGCAATAGGGTGCATTTCCTCTACCAGCAGCACCCCGGCCGACAAGCAAGCGCTGTTTGCTCGGTTAGTCATGGAGCCTCTATTCCGCGACATGGAATTCAATCTTGCGCGAGCCAAGTCGGGTGACGCGCAGGCTATCCTCCAGATACACCATATCGTCATGGCCCTTGGCACCCTAGCCCATGGGTACTCGGACTGGAGCCCTGGGTCCGCAGCCACCCAGCACCACCCTCCACCAGAAAAGGCGGTTTCGAACGAGTTTTCGAGGGCAGCAGGAGCCATTCTTATCGCCCTCAATCAGCTCAACTCATCAGCTGAGATCCGGACAGCCTGCCGTTCCGCCTTCTCGAAGCTCCTTGGCGTTCTCGGCTCGGCCGTGCTGCCGCAACTGCCGCAGTGGATCGAAGGCTTGTTGTCTCAGAGCTCGTCCAAGGATGAAATGGCCATGTTCTTGCGCTTACTGGACCAAGTGGTGTACGGGTTCAAGACGGAGATTTATGACGTGCTCAACGCCCTCCTCACGCCGTTGCTGCAGCGAATATTTGGGGGGCTCTCTGAACCCATTACGGGGACGGACGACGAAATACAACTTGCAGAGCTCCGGCGAGAGTACCTATCCTTCCTGCAAATCATTTTGAACAACGGTTTGGAAGGTGTACTCATTAGTGAAGCGAACCAAGGATTCTTTGAGCCGATGGTCGCATCCATCACCGAGCTGGCCAAGACGCTGGAGGGAAATATTGGTCCCAGCCGACTTGCATTTACCCTCATGGCGCGAATCTCGGCCATTTGGGGTGGACCAGACGTGGCAAAGATCTGTCCCAACCCCACTGCTCCCACCGGAAGCCCGAACCCTTTGATACCCGGATTCGATCGTTTTATGATTGACCGCTTCCACTCAGCCTGTTGGGAAGTAATGCGCAATCCTGGCTTCCGCCCCGGGCAGGATGCCCAAACCAAGCAAGTACTGACCGAGATTGCCGGTCTGGAACAAGTCATTTATACCAAGACAGGAGAAGTCTTTCTTCGAGAATTGCAAAACGGGCTCTTTCTCACTCCGGAAATCAACGGAGAGGAGTTTTTGAGATCACTGACAACGTCGACGGACAAGAAGACGTTTTCATCCTACTTGCAGAATCTCCTCAAGAGGAGACAATAGACAACAGAAGACGAAATAGGAAGATTTGGGGCGCAAGATATGATGGAGCTGGTGGGATACATGACGCCGCATCTGAAGGAGGAGGATGGGATGCATGATTTGGAATCTTGGATGGATATTCTGGAGTAAAAATCTCAATTTTCATAAATGGAGTTGGGAGGTTAGCCCTAGATAATGTTTTATATGAATAGAGGATTCAATAGAATTCAGATGATGAGAGAGCGTGGGCGTTGGCCGCTGAGTAGCAGTCGAGCGGTGAAATCTGAAATCAACAGCTCTGCGTCTCGCTATAGTTTGTTTCAGCGTGGTAATGGCGGCGTTGGATATTATGTTGTAGTGGGGGATTGGTGGAATTGTATGGTAATGCGAGACATACTATACCTTGTTATGGAAATATAAGATGTTATTTGACTCAGAACTGGGAGACTCGAGATGCTATGACAGGGTAGGTAGCCTTGGGACTCCGTGATGCGGTGTGGTGACGATGAGGGACTACAATACGGTACAATCACGATCGGAGACACCATGATGTGATGTGGACATGTGGGATACTATGGCAGGACAGATGGTTGGAATACAATGATATGGCATTGCAGTGTTCGAACTACCATGTGTACGGTAATCGATGCTCATATATGTACATAGGTATGTACATAGGTAGTACGGCATGGTAAGGTGAATAACTCATGACTGCGAGGTGGTGTGGTGATTGACATTCATCAGATGGTAGAGTCATACTTAGACACCACAGTATACAAATTCTGGACACCGTACAATGGCATGAATCAGCAGGCAAGTAGAATGTGGTGATGCCATCTTAAATATGTGACAGAAGACGCCCCCTCCAGCCGAAAAGAACATATGTACATACATACCAATTCCCCACGTCCTATGCACTCCTCTCTCCCCCTCAACACGCCACACACCTTTTACATCACAAAGTTCAAACGGCATCTTCTTCAGGCCATACCATCAGCAGTCCCAGATATTAATAATGTACTATTAGGTCGTACGTAGTTAGGTGTATACTGCATGCAAAAAAAAAACCAACACCCCCCCCAGACCCAGACAAGCAAGCACCGCCCCCCGAATCAAAAGCTCAGATAATATAGCCTCCATTGCCCAGGCTTCGCCACTCCCTCACCCCTTTTGCCTCCTCCAATTCGATGCACCACCACAGAACCTCCTTGGCCTTCTCGGCCTGGCCGCTCTCCTCATGCGCACGAGCTAGTGCAAACCATGCGTCCGTGTTGTCCCAGCCGGTCCCGAGGCGAGTCAGTCCGGAAAGGAGGGTAGATGCACGTTCGCGAGCGGATAGGCGGTCCACAAGGGGGAGATGCGTTGCCTTGTAGGGGGCTGGTAGCTGGCCACATGTGCTTGAGATAGCAGCAGCAGAGAAAACGCCATCGATACCATCGGCATCATTGCCATCTTTCGGAGAAACCAGCGGCGGGGGGGTGCCCGCTGTGACCGGGCCCAGCCCAAGTGGCGAAGATGGCAGCGTCTTCGTGAGGGCGTCCTGCGCGGCCTTTTGGGGCCATGTAGAGCCTGCTCTGTCGGCGTGATCGAAAAGATTCAGCGCCGGTACAGTTGGCGCAGGCAGCAACTTCTCGCTGTACACGTCCAGAAGGATGTTGGCTAACTCGGTGATGGCGACTGGGTGGTCCGGAGAGTGAGTGAGGGCCGTTTCAAAGTCCGCTTTGGCGTTGTAGGGAAGGCCTCTGGCGAGTCCCAAAAGTCCCAGCTGTTTGTGCAGTCGTTAGCGATTGAATGAGAGTAGCAGGGTTTTGGGTCAATAGAAACAGGAAGAATGGTTGAGTGGCTGCAGACTGACCTCGGACCACACATCGCCCCAAAGATCATCGGTACTCCTCCTCTCCGCCCATGCGGCGCTTTTGGTCGCCCCTGATGCAGAAAGTTCTCGGCATGATTCCGACTCGATCCCCGAAAGCAGCTTCTGTGCTTCCATGACTGCGGCCCGCCCGTCTTCCAACATGCCGGCCCGACGGTAGAACCCAGCAATTGTGAGCCAGATCTTGATGAGGAGCGAGATTCTCTGGGTTTTTTCTTTCTCCTTGGAGCACTGAACCAGGGGCAGGACATTGGGCGACGCATGTGTCATCACATCCAACGTGAAATCAGTCGTGTCGGAAGACCTGGACGTGGCGGACTTGATCGAATGAAGCGACGCGATGGGCTTTGCGCGGCTGCTGGACGGCGTCCTGGCGTGAGGCATCTTATTTAAGCTCTTAAAGAAATCAGGTTGTTCAGCCTCTGTCGTCGGAGTGAAGAACGTCTCTCCATCCACCACGGTATCTTGATGGCTTCCTGGCCCTGTGCTGGTTGCAGGCCGCGGGCGGCTACCACTGCGGGATCGCTTCTTCAGACTATTCCTCCGTCGTTCCTGGCTACCGCTGCCTTGTCGCAAACGACCTCTTGCAGAGGCCGTGGCAATCGACTCGGTCACTTGGATTGATGGATTCGCAGCAGCAGCAGCCGCGGCCAGGGAACTGTCTGAGGTTGCCGGTCTTGAGGGCAGACCCGACTTTTCACTGACTGTGCTGACGGCGTTGCTGGCTTGCCTCGAGCCCGGTGCCAATCGATCTCGATGTCCAAATATAGTTCCTCGAATACTTCGGGTTGTGGCAGAAGTCTTGGGAGCTGTTGGTGGCGTTGCTGAAAGAGTTGCAGGAGGGGCTGGAGGAGTTGAGGAGGAGCTCGTGACTGGTGGCCGAGCTGAGAGGGTACCAAACATGCGAGAAAACAACGAGAGAAGCTCGGAGCTAGCATTGACTGCGGCATCTGGCCCTTCAACGAGTTCCACCAAGGCCAGCTGTGTCATCTTGACTTCGAGGATACTTTCTTTTTCCGAGTCGTCCATGTCGTCCACCAGGCCACGAGTAGTTGCACCTGAGGCCCCCCCATTGGCGGCGGCATTCTCTTTGAGGTGATCACTCCGGAAGCTTTCTTCGGCCTTACCAAAGAGAACAGAAGGGTCCTTGAACTGCTCCAAAGCGCCCTCGCAGGCCCGAGAGGCCATGGTAAAGTCCTGTCTAGCGCTCAGCAGTAAAGCCAAGAGATGCCACACGGGTATCAATGTTCTCTCTTGCCAATAAGGGCCGTGATAGAGGCTGTAGCTTTCTTCTTGACCTTTGTTGCAGAGCAACGCTGATCGTACCAATTCAATGGCGGCTGTAAGCTCTCTTCTCTCTGCTAGAAGCAGGGCGAGACTGAAGTAGCTTCTAATGTCCTTCGAACGCCCGAATTCGGAAGCCAAAGATTTGCGGAGGCAGCGGATGGCTTTCGACTGTATTTCCGTTCTAGACCCTGCTTCATGCGTGATCCTGGACCAGTGCGCGTGCGACAGTCCAATTGCTTGCCAGGCAAGGGCAATGATCTGCGGCAATACGAATGCTCTTGTTCCATTGACGCCTTCGTCTCCCAAGTGGAGCGATGTGCCGTTGGTACCGTTTTCGGCAGCTCGGATCTGGGGTAGTTTGGAAAGCCAATCCTCCAGCTCGGCTCCGAGTTGCCGAGCCTTTTCGCCGGCTTCTTGATGGCCGTATCGGCAGAGAGCCATGATAGCCTGGGCCATGGTTTCTAGCACAGTACCGTCGTCATCCAAACTCGCTTCTCGCTCACCTGTCTTGTGCTCTCTCGCCTTGCCTTTCTTGACAATATCCAAGTATGAGTCAAACGCGTGGAAAGCCAGGTCAAAGTCTGCCACGGCAAGATGGACAATGAATAGGGATCGGAGGATGCACGTGGAGTGGTAAGTCCGAGTCGCAGCGCTGTACAGTGTCTCGAGGACATTGCGGCTCACGGCAGCCCGACCGCCAGGCCCTAGATCCTGCTCCCTCCAGCCTCTGCCGCACAGGATGGTCCAGTTTGCCATGACCCGCTTCACAAATTCCTCAATCTCCACACGGTCTTCGTCGGCCCTAGGGAATGTTGTTTCGCTCAGGATCAGCGCTCGATAGGCAGCTTCACACTGTTTGAGTTCCATTCGAAGTTGAGCGCGGGCAGGCAGGTCGCTTGGAATCGAGTGCACATGCCCTGGGACATAGGTCAAGTCGGTTTCTAGAATTCGAGATAGGGTCTCGTAGTACTCGGCCCATATTCTCCGTCGCGGCACAGAGCCCTTGAACCCGACTCCGCCTGTGACTGGTGCCCCCATGATGTCCCAGTACCTCGCCCAAGCTCGAAAACCGGCAATAGAGTCGGGGTCGTCCAGATTCAATTCGTCATGGTCCACAGCCTGGCTTGAAAGCATGCAGAACTCAGTCAGAAAGAGTTCGGACCAGTATCGCAGCTGCTTGCGCACCCCATGACCACACCATACTCCCTCCAAGGATGGCGCGGCGGACCTCAGAGCCAAGAGTGCCTCCTTCCGTTGGTCGGTGCGCATGAAGCAATTAGCTTGCAAGTAGCCAGCCTTCAGGGCGCACAAATTGGTCCACTCCGAGATGGTCTCGGTGGAGCTGGGCGAGATCCCTTCAGCCTCGAGGCTCGTGGGGAGTGAAGCAAGAGCTTCGCTGTATTCGCCGACTACCCAGTGCAGCCATCCCGTGCAAACTCTGGCCTGAAATCTGTCTTCTTGGTAATGGCTCTCCTGCCCGATGGCGGCAGCTAAGTTCGGAAATCGATTCGACACCTCGAGGTCCTCCGCGGTTTGAGCGGCCGAGGGTCGTGCACCTGCAGCCGTTGCTTGAGAGATGGCGCATTCGGTTTCAGCAGCCAAGGTGAGACCTAAGAAACATACATTAGTTTCCTTACGATTTCGCGTCGAGGCTCGCATAAATCAGTGTAGATTGGAGCTTCGATCGTTGAGGAACCGGACACGTACATGTCCTCTCAGGAGCATGCTTGCGGACCTTGCGCACCAGCTCCGGCACAGCATCCCAGTTGCCCTCACAGCGAGCGCCATGGAGCTGCTCGATGTAATTTATGGCTTTAACCTAGACGAGTGGAACAATCCGTGTCAGTTTGATATCTTGCCTCGTCGGGCACGCTGCGGATGAGTACCGTACATTCATGGCGCGACCAGATCAGGGGCTGTGACAGACTAGACTCGGGGAGGCGCCAGCAGCATCGCGAAAGACACAACAAGCAAGACGAATAGAGCACGCACGATGGCGAAGGGCGGCCAGACACCAATCCGAGAAGAAATAGCAAAGCAGCAGGCGTTGAGAAGGACGAAGGTGTCGGAAGTCGGGGTCGGTCGGTGCTGATGGCGGTTGAGCGGAAAGACGATGCATCCAAACACGGCATGGCGCATCCCTCGGCAGTCACCTTGGCGCTCCACTACAACGTCTGGTCAGTGGTCAGTGGTCATGGCCCTGGAGAGCGATGGTACAGAGGCCTAAATCCCCTGGAGGCTGGAGCTCAGCAGCCTGCACTGTGCACTGTGGTGCAGGCTGCAGCAGCTCATGTGGAGCCCAATGCCCATGGGCCATGAGAGGTAGGAGGGGTTTTCCCAACTCGGACTAGCGACGTTGGAGCTTGTGAACGGCAGAAAAAAGTTCGTCCAGCCTTCGCGTCGTCGGCGGGAAACTATTCTTGGACGTTTGATCAGAACATTTCGGTTCCCAGGGGATCTGTAATACTCAATCGGCCTTTGCGAGTTCTCAGAACATCTACACAAACTTCAACGCGGCCAATTTTCCATTCCCAAGAGCCTTCGACCCCTAACCTGCTCTAAGCGCAACGGCGATACTACCTGATGAGACTTTGTCTGTCGACAACACCAACTCATAAGCCTTTGGGCTGACAAACCAAGACATCGACCCTCTCAGCACGTGAATATCAAAGGCAGTCAAAACAGCTCATCACACCGTCCGAACTTCACCAGCCATGGCTCCACTGCCTCCTCCAGATTTGAAGGTGCTCTGCAGAAAGTTGGCTTCCATACCTCCGGCACAACTGCCGACTGCGATTCCTTCACTATCAAAACACATAATACGCTGCAGAGATGTACTGTCCTCGCCACAGGACCCCAAAACCAAGGATGACGGAGCTCAAAGTGCGCAGCTCGTACACGCAATGCGAACCAGCGTGACCTCGCTACTCAATGGACGCAGTTGTGAGGGCAGGTTCGCCGCCATTGGCCTGGTCAAGGCTATCATTGATGTGGGAGGTTGGGAGATGCTTCGTACATCGGATACATGGGTTCGCGGCCTGTTGTCTATCGTCCAGGTATGTCAGGGACTCTTGTGAGAATGCGCAGTAGACGATTTGAGCTGACATGGCGGTGTGGCACAGAAAGGCGATCCGTTCGCGTCCAAGGAACTCGCCATCTTGACCTTGACGCACATCTATGTGGCCGTACAGCCATACCAGACCCTCGTGCGCGAGATAGCTACGGCAACTATTCCGACCTTCATCACGGCATGTCTTCAACTCATCAAGCCCCATGCTTCGGGCAGAGCGCCTGCTCCTTTGAGCACCGTGGAAACCATATGTGGCGCTTTCTCGACGCTGATTCCTCTGTACCCTGCCACTTTCAGACCCAACAGCTCAGCCATGAGGTCTGCTGTCAGGTGCTACTTGGCACCCACGCTCACAGATGATCTCTTGGCCCCTCAGTCATTACAAAGAGCCGCCAGAAAACTAGTCATATCTCTTCCGCATGTGGCAGCCAAATCTAATGGGGGCGACGAATGGGCAAAGCTAGTGGACGGCTTGCTGCGAGAGCTGCATGCTACTGGTGATCAGGTTTTACGTGCAGTAGACGAGTCTTGGGAGGGCACATCAGGCTACACGAGACACAGGGTTGACCCCGAGGATGAACCCGCGGGAGGAAGCGGTTCAGGTGACCAGCTGCCCCGATGGACGAGTCTTGCATCAGGAGTGGACCGTCTGGTCGGCATTTTCCAGTATCTGGCTGACTGCCTGAGTTATCCAACAAAATCATCTGTCATGGTTCCCATCAGCGCCCTCATGGATGCGGTCTCCAGAGTCTGCTTGATTGCAAGGCTGAACCCGAAATCCCAAACGTGGGATCAAGCTTTGGAGACGAATTCCGCCATCAGTCGCGAAGAAAAGGAGGAACTTTGGAGCTGTATGCCAGACATTCATTTATCGGCTCTCGCGTTGACGTCGCAAATGCTGCACAGGTTTGGTCAGGGGATGACTCCATTGATACCTGAAATACTCGACCACTTGGTCCGGGTGTTCAAATCCGGTATTGCGAACCCAGCCATCAGAATGGCGGGATACAACCTCCTCAAGAGCATCCTGACACTCGTTGGCCCGACCATGTCGAGAGCAGCTGTAGGCTCCATAGAGCCTTTGATCGCTGCTTGCTGTCGTGACCTGCAAGAAGACGCAGGTTTTCTCAAGCCTTCCACCAAGCCCTCCACGGCCTCAGCCACGGACGCAAAGAAGAAGAAGGGCAGCGGCAGTAGTAACAACAAGAGCAACAGCCTCGCCAACGCAGACCTCTTTCTTCAGCCGCAAGCGCATGCAGCTGAGACCTCCATATCTCTGGAACCTCCCCACAAGGCCGCAGCTAATGGACTCTTGACAAGTCTGCTGTCAAATCTGCCACAGCACCATCTCAAACCTACTCTCCGCGGCCTGATGGACAAGACAGCCATATTGGCGAGAAACCGCGATGCGATGGTAGCCAGCGTTCTCAATCCTTACAAGGACCAGCGCGGCCGTATGTATCCCACCATTCTGCCCCATCTGTCACAACAATACCCCCATGACCAGGGTCTCGAGATCCTACGAAGCAACCTCCGCACGTCCAGCACCCCGAGCAACACCGACATGCTCGCCAGCGTAACAGCCGTCGAGCAAGACAGCGAAGACGACAATTCTGAAGACGGCCATGAGGATGACCAAGATGAGGAAATGCGCGATGCCGACGAGCCCCTGGAATCCACCAGCAAGCAGACTCTCCAAGACGTCCTCCACCCCGCCGCGCAACAAAGCGAGACAATGGACGGAAATGGGACCGCTAGTCTGCTGCCAGTACAAAGTAACCCTTTCGAAGCCAAAGCACCAAACACACATGGCTCGGCCGATGAGAGCCGCTCCACCACCGCTGAGTCGCCAGCGAAGCGCAAACACGAAGATGCGTATGTTGCGCCATCGAAGCGTCAAGAGACGGCTCCGCCTGCGGTACTCCCTGCTACTGTACGGGTGGAAGACGATGAAAGTGGCGACGATAGTGATGGGAGCGTCCATCTGAACATGGAACTAGATGACGATGACGATGATGACGAGGACGAGCCCATGTAGAGAGGCTGTTACCATAATACCAGTTCAACTTGAATATGTACACGCAAATCTCAATCGAAATAACTTGATCGCGAGGGCTGCTTTTTGCGGCTCACGTTTCTGACCCTATTCTAGCCGTCATGCAAGACATGTCATGTTGCTATCAAAAAGACCAAATATCCATGCACGCCATAGAACTTTCTAAGTTTCTACATAGATCGCTCCTCACGCTCTCCTCGATAAGACGCCAATCTTGTAAGACCCGAGCACTCACCAAACCAAAGGCCGATAAAAAAGAAAAGTTGTAGCCTGCTCCTGCATCCAAATCTCTACAATTTGCTTCCTGAATGTACATGCAATTTCGCGAATCAAGAAAAGAACATCCCTATATCAAGTGTACGTGCAAAAACGCGAGGCAACCCCAAACGCCGTCTCCGAGGTATCCAAGCCCAACCCCCCTAAAAAAGCATCTCATCGGTATGACGACGCAAGCGTGTTTCACAGTTTCATTTTCTTCCCCACAGCAAGTCTCACATCCTCATGATAGATAATCGCCCCCGGAAGAGACAGGAGAGAAATAGGTGCACCTAAAGACCGGGGGAAGCCAAGAGGCGAAAAGAAAAAGAAGAAGAAAACAGCAGCACGTAGAGTCTATCCCATTTAAGACCAACGCAGCTCAATCCCTCAGCCACGCTCTCCGCTTCTCCTCCTTCCTCGCCTTCCTCTTCTCCTTGAAGGCCTTCAACTCCGCCTTGGAGATCCTCTTATTCGACCGCTCCGCTTTCAGACTGCGGCCGTCATCCGCGTTTGCGGCAGCATCGACATCGAAAAAGGCATTCATCTGTCGCTTGGACTTGGCCTCGTCGGCGTGCCGGCTTGGTCCCGCGTCCGGTTGCTGAAAGTGGCCCGTGAAGCGGTTGAAGCCTGCCGTAGCAACGAACGGCTCGTCTTCTAAGCTAGGAACCTCGGGAAGGATGGCTGGGTCATCGGGCTGGACGTATTTTTGGGCGTACCATGCGTTGGGGTCGTAGTCGCCGTGGATGGCGGGGTTGTAACCCCCGACGAGGTCGTCGCTGGAGGAGGAAGCTATCGCGGGTGCTGTTGATGCTGGAGCTGCAGCATGAACGGGAGCTAGAGGGACAGAGCCGTCGTTCGAGGGTGCGGCGGCAGAGTCTGCGGTGGATGGGATGTGCGGGGCGCGCGGGTTCTCCCATTGCGTGTTGCCTGTGAAGCGATTGTAGAAGAACCAGGCCTGTGTGTTGGGGTCCCAGAGACAGTCCCATCCATCGTCGGCCTGTGGGATGGGCTCTTCCGGTAGGGGTGGTCCGGAAGAAGCGTCTGGGAGAGGTTCTGCGGGCAGAGGAGGCGTCGACGCGAGATTGTCTCCGTCTCTGCCGTCGATCTCACCCTCTTCTTTTTCTACAGAGTTTGATCGCGATGTCGAAGACGCATCGTCTCCGTCTGTATGAGCGTCATCCTCCTCTGGCGCTGTCGCATCTTCCGTCTCTCCATCTTGATGCAGCGACGGGACCGCAATTTTTGGGTCTGATTCCGTCGCGGGCTGAGGCGAAGGCGCTGCGGCCTCTACCCGCTCGGGGGTGGATGCAGGAGCGCTCATGGCTATGGACTCTGCTCTGCTCTGCTCTTTTTACAAACTAGAGTGGCGAGGGATCTGTCATCTATAATGGTGAGCATCCCGAAGGTAGAGTCTTTGCATCGTGATACGTTTTATGGACCTGAGACTTAGCAAGATCGGTGATTCTGACGTGTGCGGTCGCGAAGGAATGGAAAAGGAAAAGAAAACCCCAACAAGTCAAGATAATTCCCTTTCCAAGCGGTGCGGGAAACCGAGGATGGAAGAATTCGGGGTCCAGAAAGAAAGCAAAGCACTCAGAAGCGGGATTGCGATCGCTCGCGCTTGATCTTGGATGCGCTGTTTCTTTTGCGACGAGGATCCTGTGCAGTGCAGCGACGTCGGTGATGGTTCGATGAGTTGATGGTGAGCGGAACATCCTGTATCCGAAGCGCCGTGTTGAAAAGAGAGCGCCGCGGGCCGTTTTAGGGCGCAATGAGCGGCGTCATTCGCTGATTTCTTCCTGAGAAACGCGCGTCTACACATAAACAACAGAACAGCATTGCAACGGAATTGAGGCCAAGAGACCTGATATTGGTTGCCAACGGCCTGGCCAGTGACCGGGACGTCTCTTCCATTACCTAGTTATGTACTTCGCAAAACTAGGTATCGTCAACAGATTTAATGTGTACAGTACAACCTCGTTTAAACGATACTGGTATAAACGATATCCTCGACTAACCGATAATTTTCCAACCTCGATTTGGTTTTGTTAGGGTTGAACGATAAACCTCGATATTGCGATAACGATAGCAAATCGCCCCAAAAAATGGCTGATATCGTTCAAACGAGGTCGGAAAACTCAAAATCTGCCCCACAATTTTCCGTTTCCTCACATAAATCTTGCATGAGAGTGACGGGATACCGGTCTCAGTGAGTCAATTCAGGACAAAACAACGGCCTTTCTTACCGCCTCAACGCCAGCCATTGATCCTCGTCGTTGAATGATACATGGAATTTGAATTTAGAGCCATGAATAAGAGAAATTCACGCATACATGTCGTATTTCAACGTTGTGATGAGGCTCACCCACCCCTACGTGACTATATATCTTCAGCGTGTGGCTTGTTTATTTGTATTGCATGCATTGTCTTTTGCGTTCGCAGCATTCCATGTAGGCAAAAGACTTGCAGGGCCAATGCTCCAACTCTTTTAGATGATGAACCTGTTTCTCCATGGCCAACAATATTTTTGTCATACATTCTATATTCCCCATGACGCGGTGTTTTCATATAGGGTAGCTATCACGTGACGGTTTTCGAGCCACGTGACTTACCTTGAATGAACGATACCTCGGTTTAACGATGGCCGGGAGGCCCATTGGGAGTGATCGTTTAAACGAGGTTGTACTGTACATCCATTCACATTGCCCGCCACGAGTTCTCCACGCATGGCTCCCTCGAACCTGACACAGTACACTGCTTCACTCGATGCTGTTTTGAATGCTGCAATTGAGAGACAATATGTGGCTCGTGCGTTGACGGAAACTCCATAGTTAGCAAGAACTGTTCCATGGTGTTGCATGATGCATCTGTTCGTATTATTCTATTTCTGTCTTTTCTGTCCTCTTTCTTTTATCTGGCTATCTTCTACGAATACATACATAGGTTACTGTAGGTACCATAATCATATGTCTACTGAATTGGGCTGATACAGCGAAAGAAGCCTCCTTGCTCTCCCGAGAGCGCGACTCTCGTGACCACTGACGATGCATTATCCCTCCGCAATCCTCACCACCGCGCAATGCCTCGCCCTCGCCACGACCGCCCTCACAGCTGCCACGCCCATCTCCGACTCCAAATGCACATGCTATCTCACCAACGGCACCGAACCAGCATTCTACAAAGCCCATCGATTCTTCGACTTCCGCGATCTCACCGACTACGCCTCCAGCAACGGCCCCGACGTGCTCTCCTCGATCCAAGACACGTCCTCCGCACCTCCCACGAGCTCCTTCTTCACCTCCGACCTCTGGACATCGACCTGGCAGACTCAATCATGGAACAATTCCAAGCCGGGGAAGCTCAACGGCGACGCGACCATCCTGATGGTCACCTCGCCCAACAATATCTACATCCAAGCCACCGACGAGCACGACAGCGCGCCATCCCCCTCAAGCACATATCTCACCCTGCGCACCTCTCGACAGCGCGGCTTTCAATCCTCGTCTGAATTCCAAGCCGTCTCCTCTGCCTACCACTACCTATCCCTCCGGATGCTCGCCCGCACGACGGGCAGCCCCGGTGCCGTATCCGCCGTGTTCACCTATCGCGACGCCCAAGCCCTGCCGGAGACCCAAGAAGCAGACATGGAGATCGTGACGCGCGGACCCAAGAACAGAGTCCAGTACACCAACCAGCCGGCATACACGACCGATGGCTCCGGCGGTGGCGATGTCATCGCGCGCGCTTCCCGTAACGCGACAATGCCCCATGGGAAAACATGGTCAGACTGGGCCGTCTACAGACTGGATTGGACGCCCAAGCAGAGTGTTTGGTATATCGACGGCCAGCAAGTCGCCAGTATAGCCTTTCAGGTACCTCGCGACCCGGCGGGCATCCACGTCAACTCCTGGAGCGATGGGGGGTCCTGGAGCGGCACTATGAGCGAAGGCGATCAGGCCTGTCTGCAGATTCAATGGATCGAGATGCTGTACAATACGACAGAGAAGACGACGGAGGGGCGAGATGAAGATGCTACAAGCGGGGATGATCAAGGCTGCCGAGTGGTGTGCAGCATTGATGAAGCTCCCCAGGTAGGAGCTGTTGCGAAGCTATGGGGCGTGGAGAGTAACCGGGCAGTAATGCCTGTTAGGGGGGGTGCGAGGGCATTGCTGCTCTGTTGGGGTGTTTCGTTGGTGTTGGCCCAGATGGTGTGAGGCACGACGATGATGGCGATGGCGATGGCGATGGTGATGATGGTGATGATGATGATGATGATGATGCTGATCAAGGCTTCTTTCGTGCGTGCCTGTTTTGTGTTGTTGTCGGAACTATCACATGAAGCCCATGATGATGATGGACTTCCAGCCGACATCCCAGTCACGGCAAAGAGTTCGGCGGAGCTTACTAGCCACTCCGTTTGTACAGTAACGACCCGATGGGCCGTACTCGCTTCAGTCGCTAAAGGGACCAATCCCAAAATAACCACGGAATGTTATTAGCCCCAGACGCCTGCAGGTCTGATGATGATGATGATACGGAGTAGTGGAAAAGGAATGGTCATTCAGAACCAAAATATGTCTGGTTCCGGCAAATAGGTAACCGTACTACTGTGTACTGGTCGGCGCCGGGCGGTGGCTACCTACCTAGGTAGGTATGTCCAGCACACGACTGGGGACCGTTTGATGAAGAAATAGAAAGCCTCCAAGTCTTCCTCACCACAACATCCTGTGAAACGCGTACCGTACCTACTCCGTACGAAGAACAAGACACGTCCTGGCCCTCCACACCACCAACTGGCCTTTGATTGCACAGAATTGGTCAAATGAGCCACAAAGATGCCTACATATTACTTCGTACAGTGTCCTCCCCCAGACGCTTGTAGGTACATACATATGTACATACATACTCCGGAGTCCGTACAAGGACCGGAACATTTCGTCCCGCCCTGGCTCCAGCACCCCCCCCCCCCCCCCCCCCCTTACAATTACGAATAGAGACGCAAAGCTTCTTGGAACGGATGAACGCATTGTTTCGCGTGGGCGGACAGAAGGGAAGTGGGGTGAGTGGGGAGATTGTGCACAAGCTGGGGAAAATAGAGTTTTTTTTTGGGAGTTCGTGTGATGAAGGTACGGACCGTAGATGTTAATTCGTACGGGCGAAGTCTTGCCGAGGATCTTTCCTTGTTGTAACTGACTGACTGTCTGACTGTCTGACTGACTGACTGAAATATTGAAGCCTTGCCCACTACATAGATAGATACCTCTCATCAACCATCCATCCCCTCAAATAGACAAGAACTGGCTTTATTTCATCCTTCCCCGCCGCCTGCTAGTGACAAGGCCAGCCAGCCCCAGCCCCATTGGTAACTACATACAAAGTCAACCACACCCTTGGAAGTTGAAAGAGAAAACCCCCAGACCCGACCCGCTTCGCCGAAGACCCGCTCCCTTTCCTCCCTGAGGCTTCCCCCCGGCCCGGCTCCAGCCCCGCGCTTCCCACCCCCGGGAAAACCCCACCGCACTTGAGAGTTCGGCCTTGTTCTGTCCTCGTGACCTGAAGAACAACGCAACCTCCAAGGGCCCGAGATCCTCCACCTCCACACCAAATATATGTACCTACACCTACATGTACTCCGTACAAAACCTAGAATATAGCATAGGTAGGTAGGTAGGTAGGTATGTACCTAAGTGCAAGCCTGGGCTCTGGAAATCGCCAACGGAAGAAAAGGTTGCGGTACAACCTCCGTGCGGAAAAAGTACCGGGGGGGGGGGGGGGGGGGGGGGGGGGGGGGGGGGGGGGGGGGGGGGGGGGGG
>SRQG01000452.1:0-19817 GCA_018360325.1 Claviceps aff. humidiphila group G2b
CCGTGATAATATAACAGGGGTACCCTATAATACATTCCCAATTCGGCCTGTTTTGGCTCACCCCTGCTCCTTGGCTCTAGCAATGTTTTTCGGAATCGTCCTCCGTACATGCGTACACTATCACAGACTTGCATAGATACAAGTGTCTGTTCGACAAAATGCGACTTTGGGAGCAGCGGCAAACCTCACTCGGCCACTATATCACCATTGCAGAATCTATACCTCGACCGTGAACCTGATGATGGGACCTAGCTGAGCCAGCGCCCGCATCATGTTCAACTTGCGTCGCCGTTCCTGAATAAATACATACATGCGACCGACGGATTGCAGTCGATGCTGCTGTAGCTGGCCATCACTATGCTCTTCTCATCGGGATGTCATGAGGCTCTTAAACAATATGAGTATTCACCAAAGACCGAATCGGTTCATTGTCGTCGCCGCCAGCCTTTTCCCTTTCGAAAATTAAAGCTTGGAAGTAAGAAATAAAAGGCAACTCCGGTTCCTGAATTCACAGAAGTCACATGTCACAATTTGGCTATTAAAGGCCCCCATCCCCTCCTCAGCCTCCTCATCCACGCCCGCCATTGTAGTCAGCGCCGCCAACCTTCCGCAGCCTCGTCACAACATCCTTCTCATCCAACTCGGCGCGATCACTGGCCGTCACAGCAATGCTATGATGCGCCAGAATGCGCTTCACGTCGCCACTCTCTACGCTGACGCGGGCCTTGCGCATCACCTTTGTGTTTTCACCGATCCAGACCACGAGCACGAATTTGACTCGCGTGCTTTCCTTGTCGTTGGCATACTCGACGCGTACATAGCCGTATTGGACCTCGGCATCATCCAACGCGGAGGCTAGTTCCGAGATGCCTCCCGTGCCCGTCTTGCTGAGGGCGAGCTTGTTGCCTGTGGGTGCTGCGTATGAGATGAGCATCCAGTTAGTGGCGTTGTTGTCGCTGCGGACATCAGCATAAGCTGTCGAGATGTCGGGAGAGTCCAAGCCACTCATTTTCGATAAATTGCGCTGCTTCTGAATCCTCGAGCTTTGATTAGGAGGGGTCGGCGACAGTGAACGGCTGGCGGTATGTGATATGATTCGTACGATTTGATAGGCTTGCCAGGTTTTCTCGTCGCATGTATGTAGGTATGTATTATAGGACCGGGCCGTGTCCTGTGCAGCAGCCTGACTGAAAGGAGGGTTGAGAGCTTTGTTCTACTCCGTGGACCGTAATCGTATGTACCAAGGACAACCACCAAAAAAAAAACGAAGATGTGGCACGCGACAACTCGCAAGAAGAAAAAAAGGGGGCGGAAAGTAGCTCAACAGCCCCGCAATTGCTTGGACCCTTGAAGCTTACCGACTGAGGTGAAATTACATGCATGACGTCGAGCCAAGACTAAGATTCAACGGTCTAAAACGGCACAGGATTTGAGGCACGGCCGCTAGTCCGAATCTCGTTCACCATTGAGAAAACGTCCAGGGTCTGAGAATTAACCCCAGTCGATAGCAACATGGCCTGCTTCCTCCAAGCCTACAAAGTAGAAGGAGAGGAAAGTGAAGAAAAGAGGTGGTCGCGGGTGAATCAACGCTTGTCTCCAGGCGTGGTTGCTCTGTCCGATCGGCTCATGAGCAAAAGCTGCGCTCACGTCTCACTTCCGTCAACAAGTCCAGCCTGACCCTTCACCCATCCGTCCTGAATCTCACTCTCTAAGCGTCCCAGACTTGGTGACGGTCTCAAACTACAGAGACATCGATCTCGTACCCATAACTTCGTCTGGCGCAAGCCTCTTGCCCATGATGTTGTTGAAGAGTCCACGGTCCGACTCCGACTCAAGAACGCACGATGGCGGCTTACGATGTTGTTGGCGATTTTCTAGAAGAGTATTGTTATTTCTACCACCCCATATTACTATTCATACCACCTGTCCCACTAATTTCCTTTTTCGGTCGACCTTTTTCTGTCGCGCCGTACACCCAGCTACCGGCCATCACATGTTCCATTTTCGTTGGCGCTCTTGACATCAGTAATCACATTAGAGAAAAAACAAGATAAATTCAAAAAGAAACGCAATGAACAACATGAACTCATAATAGTACAGTTGAATTTAGCTGGAATCTTAGACTAAGCAATTGAAAAAACAGTTTCAACACGTGATGTCTGAGGTTGCGGTACTGAAGTTCAATGATGAAGGCCTGAGTGGTTGCATGGCCGCCGAGCTCGTCAAGCTTGATCATCACTCTATCATTGTAACTACGTCTCTCATGGAGGTATCAAGAACCATATACAACGTCTCTCACAGATTTCATCAGTGCCCAGCCCGAACGATTCTAGCCTCTTCGCACTGCGCAGTTCCACTCTGGGCTGGCGTTCGAAGGCGATGAACAGCGAGACGGACCGTGGCCATGCTGCCCTAAAGTAAAACGATATCTATCATCCCCTGTACTCTCTCAGAAGTCGACGCTATAATATTGGCGGAGCAGTCAATGTTTCGCGTATTTCTGAGTCCAACGCTCGCAGCGGCAGACGGGCGCCGCTAGCCACGAATCCACGATCGCATGCAAGAATATAGCTAATCTTGATTCCGCTGTTCCAGCTTTCTTGGGAATACGAGCCTTCAAGAGATGGCGTCATTATCACCATAGAATATTTGCAAGAAGTCGCATAATCAGATCATCGAACGGGTTCCAATTCAAAATTGAGTCAACTGCGGCAGTCTGGTGTGCGACCGCCGACATTCCTTTTGTGTATGATTGCTGAGCACTCAGCAGGCATAGCTTCAGCTTCAGCGTCGTAGGCCGCAAGCTTAAGTATTCGTTGGGGCTCCATTGATGGCGAAAATCTCGTTTGTTGAAGAATAGGATTTGCGTGCAATTGCCATGTGTACAATACAGTGGCCGGTAGCTGGGTGTACGGCGCGACGGAAAAAGGTCGACCGAAAAGAGAAATTAGTGGGACAGGTGGTATGAATAGTAATATGGGGTGGTAGAAATAACAATACTCTTCTAGAAAAGTGCGCAATTGGCCGAGGGAACAAGAAGGACCTTGGCAGTAACGACGAGAACTGATGAAACTGGGACACGGGATAGATCAGTAGACGTGTGGCTATGACGGAATGGAGCTTTTTTTCGAAGTACTCAGAACTCTATATATCTCTCGTGCGATATCTTGAGATCGATGCCAGCCAGTGAAGGTGCCCCATCGGGCCAAAGAGTGTCCGTATGATACCAATGACATCTCGACAACCTTTGACATAGAACAATTGCGCAGATCCAGGACGCGAGTCGCCTTTTTCTATGATGCATTTGCATCATGCCGCATGCGTTCTTCGTCACGGTCTAGGGACCCGAACGCCAAATCTATAGTTATTTGCAATTTGTGCTTACAAAGTCTCGACATAGTACACCTGTCTACCCAAATATCATATCCAATGCTCTTTCAAACCGGTTTCTATACGAATCGATTAGCTTTACGCGAGCGAACAAAGAGGAAGACCGAGGACAAGGGCAGAATCAAGGATAACAGCATACTTTGCAGGCTTAGAGACGTAAAGCCTTTCATACTCCTCAATGGTATCCAAGTCTTTGAAAAGTTCAACTTCTTCGGGCCTATAAATTTTGGTCTTGTGTACGAATTTGTACCCCAGGTATAGTATTGGAAAGACGGCAAGCATAGTGTATCTATCTGAAGCGTTAGCAATGTATGCAACCACAGGCATAGAAGAAGGTAGGGGGGAAAGTGTAGTTGGAAAATGGCAGGACGTGAATGGAAAAGCAACTGACGAGAATAAAAAGTCTGAAACGCTCCAATGGCCAGGAAGAAACACCGTGTATCCGCCCACAAAAGCCATGACAAAAGCAGTAACTAATGCGTAATAGGCAGCAAAGGGCATAAACCACGCCTTATAGGGCAGCGAATCCCGGCTGATACCCTGAGCTTTCAGAGCTCGATAAAAGCACAGGTACGAAGTGCAGACGCAGCAAAAGTTGAGGAGCTGCGATGCAGTGACAAGCGACACGAGCCAGTCGAGCACGACAGACGCATTCTGCGAAAGTTGAAGAAACGCGAGGAGAGCGAATAAGAGGACAAAGCCGACGCAGTACAGTGGCACGCCCTTGTTGGTACAAATCGTCATGAACTTGGGAGCTTTCCCCTCGAGGGCCAAGCCATACAAAGAGCGCGACGCGCAGTAAACGTAAGAGTTTCCCGCGGAAAAGGCTGCCGTGAGAATCATGGCATTGACAATGTGCGGCAACACACGGATGCCGAGTCTGTTCATGGCAATGACGTAGGGAGAGCCAGCAGCACCGGGTGCCGAGTCTTTGAAGGCAGCCTTCATTTCACGGTCATTGTAGGGGACCAGGATGCCAACACAGAGAGCTCCCAAGACAAAAAAGGCTGTGAGGCGGTAAAAGACAGCATTGTACGCTCGCGGCATGACCTTTCTGGGATTCTCTGCCTCACCAGCCGCCATGGAAACGTAGTCGGGTCCTGCAATGGTAAAAGCAGCTTGTATGAGGCACTGCAAAAAACCCAGCCACTTCCCGAGGGAGCCTTCATAATACAAGGGAGCAAAAGCGCCCGGGTCTTTCCAGAATCGAAAGCCAAACCTGTCACCCTGGGGGTTCCCTCCAAGCATCACGACAAAGGTGAAGATGACGAGGCCTATGATGAGTAATACTTTCCCAATGGCGGCCCAGAATTCAGTCTCGCCGTACCATTGAACCGCCAGAAGATTGATACCGGCGTACAAAATGATGACGATGATGATCACAGCCGCAGTCGGGATAGCCTCTGTCCAGAAGTGAAGTATAAAGTTGCAGGCGACAACTTCGAACGGCACAAGGGCAGCCTCGAAGATGAAGAAATTCCAGCCGGCGGCGAATCCAAAGGCCTCGTCGACATAACGCCCCGCGAAGCGAACAAAGGGCGATGATATGGGCAAATAAGTTACCATTTCAGCCATGCACAAGGTCACGGCTAAGATGAAAGTGCACCAGACACTAAAGGCTATGAATAAGCTTCCGGGGCCGCCATTCAGGAGGCCTTTTCCGATCTGGACCTACAAGATATCATGACACCTGAGCATAAAGATCGATCGAATTTTATGTGGAATAGGAAAGGCGAAGGGAATGGAGTGGATGTGGAGGAACCCAGACTCAGCCAAACTTTATACGCACATATAGAGCGGTTCCGATGGTGCCGCCAATACCGATGAGCTGGATATGACGAGGCTTGAGCTTTCGATGAGTAGCATCGTGGTTTGATCCGACAGGTAAAGACAGTCGACGGACAGAGGCATTGCAAGATCCGTTCTTGGAGTCAGCTTCCACAGGGCCATTCTTCTCCCGCTCAGGGGAGTAGGCAGGGAGCTGGGAGCTATCGATGCCGGTGGAAGCCATTCTTCAAACAGGACCTTATTGTGTTACAGCGAAAGGCATGCCCAAAGTGCAAACCTAGCGAATGAAACGACTTCTGGCAGCTACTTCCACACAGCCGAGGAATACTATGCAAGATATGGTTACTCCCTTGCGTGAGATGATTGCGAGATGTCCGATCTTATGACTGTAGTGAATGAACCGATCTGAACTCAGGCCATCTGGGCAGATGAGATGACAGTTTCGCTCCTGGTACTGTTGTCGCAGAGTCTTTGCAGAGTTGTCGCCGTGAAGATGTTCCTCACGTACAGGACTTGCTGCAGAATACATACGTCGACAACGCGGGTCTCCTGGCAGCAGTATACATACCTCTATTGAACTTGAGCTTCGTCCGAGGCAGCACGGGCACATGACGTATGTGGACAGTAGGTATGTACACTAAATGGTCCCTGCTATTGTAACTTGTGGGCCGATTCATACCAAGCTCGTGAAGTCCATACCTCGAGGCTGATGAAGGCTGGTATGTATGTACAATGTACATCTGTCTCCTCCGCACAAAAGCCGCAAACCGCCACATCGGGGCCATTTTGGACGACCACACAATGTGTTCAAATAACGTGTTGGGGTCAATTGAAATGCGATACCTTCGTAGCCGATAGTTATTCCTTCAGATTGAATGGGGAGGCTAATTGATGTACGTACAGAGTACATGGAGGTGTGTTGCCGCGACATGACGCCGATTGAGGCGGGTTTTGCGATTTTTATGCGAGGCCACTCCAATTTGTGCCGCGGTGTCGCTGGTGGCTGCGAGCTGGGTACAATGGGTGATCCGGTGGTGACTGCGCCAACTACGGATACATGAGACTTGTCACTTGGACACAACGAGCTCTAGCAAGAAAGAGATTTTATGTATGTACATAGACCGGTCACCGGAGGGCTTCTGCTCGTCTCAAGCATTCAAGCTATGTCTGTACATATACCTGCAAGACGGAGTCCTGTAGGTATGGCTTCGCAGGAAAAGCAGCCGAACGTTACCGATAAATGAAACAGCTTTGATAGGCCATTGGATCGCCATGATAACCACATACGACCACAGGTGGTAGAGAACTCGGGATCCCGTCCGCTCTCCCATAGATAAGCTACCAACCGGCAGATTAGTAGTTGGGTCGGTGACGACCAGCGAACACCGGCTGTTGTATGTTCATTTTTGACACTTCTATTTTTTTTTCATTGGAAAAGATGCTCACGAGTCACGATTCACGACGTCGCTACGCCGCCCCCTGGGCCCTCTTCCCTTGAAACTTCTTCCTCGATTGCAGAACCACGGGACTCCAAACTCAAACTTTACAGCGAACCTCTTCTACTCATTCCCCTCACGTTCCCACCATCCCAGCCATGGCCGCCGAAGGTTGGAATCGCCTCCAAGGCCACTGAGGACGAATCTCTCCTCAAGTCGGGCATTTCGTCCCCGTTTCGCCCACAACTGCTGCGGCATCCCCTCGCACCGTCAAAAGGCCAAATTCAAGGAGTTACAGGCGCGGCTCGCGAACGCCAACGCGAACATCCTCCTTGCGCATGCCGAAACCGACCGGCTCCTGAGAGTCCTGACTCCGACTCCGACTCCTACCCCTCCTAGTCCGCACCCATCGCACGCGAGCTGCTGGCGTGTCCGCCGAGGACATTGACGATATCCATCCGGCAAGTTCGAGCCATGGAACCTGGTGCGCGGCCAACGTCCCTCCAACAACGCGGACGAGTCCAGCGCAGAACTTTCTTCCGGCAAAGATCAAGGAATCGCTATCATACTCGTGTGGGGAGGGGGGTTTAGGGGGGATTTCTTCTTCATCAAGAAGTTGCCGAGAGAAAATCCCCATGCTGGACTCGCCCTCGTTGTTGGAGGGACGTTGGCCGCGCACCAGGCTCCATGGCTCGAACTTGCCGGATGGGATATCGTCCATGTCTGTATGGACTGCCGATATTGCTCTGCAAGGTGTGGGAGATCACTTGAAACACCACGCACGAGGAATGTACATAGCAAGAGAGAGGGGAAGAGAGGGAGGCAGCTGCAACTGGTAAGGTTTGAATTCTTGCACTCCGGGCTTTGATGTCCCGCCGATGGCCGCGCGACTTCAAAGGCGGAGAGGAATTATTTCCACGCTTGCTCGAGCCTTAGGTTTTGGCTGCCCTCTATGAAAACTGCAACGAATGCCTGGGCACCCATGTGTCATGCCTATAGTAACCCCTATCCAAATATAAAGCTTCACTTTATGCCTCTCCTTTTCATCATCTTCGCCAAGTAATCCAGCTCTACTGATAAATGTCCTGCATTCCATACATGTGGTGCTCTGCTGCGGTGTCAACAGCTCAACTGTCAAAACTTGACTATCCATTTGTATAAATGTAGAAATATTCAATACTAGACCAGACGCCAGCGATGCGTTCACAGGGCCAAGGGCCACTGATCTAGCATGAGCGTAATAAAAACCCCAAGTCTCATTCAAACACAGACTATAAGTACACATTAGCATAAGAATTCCTCGCGAGCGGCGGCGCCGATATTGCGATCATCCCTATATCCCGCCCATTAACAACATGACAGCCTCGTGACGTCGTAAAAGTTCCCATCCATCCATTACTGCCATCTTTTCGCTTCGCATCCGCCGCATCCAAGTAACGACGGAAAGTCATTTTCTTTCCGTGTTTTTCTTCTCCTACTTTTCCCTCCAGTATGTCTAGATCCAGCCATATCGGCGCTATGGGTGCTAGCCTTCCGAGAGCGCCTAACTTTGTTTCTGTAGTATCATCGCAGAAGAGGCTACTTCGGTGAGATGAAAGCATCCCATACCAAGGCCTGTCCGCGACGTTATGTTGTCGGTGTGTGAAAACACCACACATTCGAGACCCTGCCGAGGTAATCACAATTCATCTCTTACTCTTTGCGCCGAATCTTTGACAACTTCTGTCGCTTGGCTCGCGGCGCTGAGGACCTTATCTCCCACGGAAGACGCCGCAGCGCTGGCATCGCTGGCCAAGCCGACCACGTTGGATGTCGCGGTAGCGTAGACTGCGTTGAGTCTGGACATGATGCTCTCGCTATACGTTGGCTCCTTTCCAATCACCAACTCGGATATGATCTTGTTGACTGCATCAAATTGTTTGGCCGCGGAATCTGATGCAGAAGAGGCTGAATCTGTCACAGCGTCGGTGGCGACAGCAACAATCGAGGCAGCCGATTGAGTTGCATCCTCCATCCACCCGATGGCAGAGGGTTGGCCATAGACATCAGCGCTGATTCGTGAGACTACAATGTCCCATGTGCCAGCAACTGCGCCGGCAATATTCACGACTTGTTCTGCAGCAGCGTCCGCTGCATTTTCGATCGTATCTTGCGCGTCTTGAGCTACAGACATGACCCCTTCGCTGGCAGCAGTATACGCAGACTTGACAGCATCGTCAGCGACGCTGGCAGCCGATGCTGCTGACTTTCCGGCTATTGATGCCAAGGACGAAGCAGAACCCACAAAGTCTGTGGGTGTCGGGGTGGCCGTGCTCATAGACCAAGCGGAAGAAGCTGCTGCCAGGAAACTGGAGTAGCGGTCCTGGGCCAACCCCAGCCCAGCATAATAATGGTACTTGGCCTGCTCATAGTATTTCTCAGGGTTAGACGTTGGGGTAGGAGTTGCTGCGCCAAGGCCGATGAGAACGCTTTGATATTGGATTTCTGCCCAGAGGCGTCCATCTTTCAATTTTTGCGCAGCAATGGACTCGACCTTGTTCCAGTCAGGGAAGTTTGAGCTCTTTGTAGGGGATGGCGCTGCACTGAAGATCCCAGAAGAAGCCGCTGCTACCGCCTCATTCATTTTTTGACTTGCAGCGGATACAGCACCACCGTAGGCAGCGGAGACCGATGAGAAAAGCTGCTCATGGACGGGCTTAGATGTACCTTGGATTTGTGCAGAAACGACGGACAAGGCGCTGGAGTAGCGATCGGCTGCCAAAGCCACTGCGCTGGAATATGCTGCTTGAGCCGCGCTAGTGACACTGGCAATGGTGTCATCAGACTCTGCGTCATCTAGAATTGGGCTCCGATCAGCGACCGACTGAGCAGCCGCCCCGAACAGTAATGGCTTGACATAAGCGTGAGTGTCATCCACGGGTGATTCATCCTGAGGCGATTTATCCCGAGGCGTTTCATTCTCAGACGATTCATCCACGGGTGATTCATCCTGAGGCGATTCATCCCGAGGCGTTTCATTCTCAGACGATTCATCCACGGGTGATTCATTCTCAGGCGATTCATCCTGAGGCGATTCATCCTCAGACGATTCATCTTCAGGCGATTCTGCAGTCTCTTCGACAGATGTAGATTCATCTGGAAGCTCTAATTCGGAAACAAGGCTAGAACTTGGCCCGAGCTGTATATCTTCGGAGATGACGGGTGAACTTTTGAGCTCTTTTCCGGCCTCGGCGAGGGAAACTGTGACAGTAGGGTGGACAGTAATCAAAACCTCTGGAGCCTCAGAATCTTTGTCTTCGAATCCCGCTTCACTCAACTCCAACGGATCCAGAATTAAGGTATTGTCCTCTGGTTGCTCAGAGACTTCAGAAAATGAGAATTGACTCTCCATGTTAAGGTCGTCGGTCTCAATCTCCTGCTCCTCGTTTCCACTAGGCTCGTCATTCTGTTCATCCTCCAGCCGTTGAGCTGCTTCTGCAGCGGCAAGTTGCATCGCGTCAGTTTCAAAGTTGTCGGTCGAATCATTGGCCTGAATTTTCCAGTGTGCAACTTCTTTTAACCGGGCTAGTTCTTGCGCAGCAGTCGCTGCCAGTACCATGCCATCATCCTCAATCTGATCCGAAAGTTCCTGTGCTTCCATCAGAGTGGGATGGGTAACAATGAGTTGCTTTAGCTCTTCCGACCAGTTACCAAGCGAGTGTTTCAGCTCGTGATACTTCTGCCAGTCTTTGTAAGTAACCCCATCAGTCCACGCCCATTTCATACCGATATTTTGCAAAGCCAGGTTTCGAGTCTCATCCAGAATATGCAGATGAGCTTCGGTTGCTTCAAGTACCGCCTTCTGTAGTTTGGAATCGTAGTCCTCGCGCCACTCTCGGACCGCCTGGGCCTTATTCTTAATGGCCGCTCCGGCTGCTCGAATAGCAGAGACTGTCTTCTCCTCAGCATCGCCGCCGCCGACCTCAACGATTGACTGAATTTCGTGTTTCACGTTGATGACTTGGGATACAATTGTTTCTTCCAGTGCATTGAGATGTTCTTTTCCCGTGATCTCAGCACTTTGGTGCATCAAAGCTTGTGAAATCTCGTCGACTTCTTCCTCTATAGCCGCGGCGCCTTCTTTGGCTTGAGAAGTGTATTTGATCTGCCAGGTTGCTAGATCATGAGCCACAATTTCTCTTGCCACTCTGCGTTTTTCGCTTTCAATTCCAGTTGCCGAAGGGGGCTCCATCGACTTCCAATATGCTCCGGCAGCTGTTGTCTCAGCTACTTCAGAGGAGGAGCTTTCCTGTTCTTCAACTCGGGGTGGAACCGAAAGTGTTGTTGAAGGGCTTTGTGGAGATGGTCTGCTAAATGATGACGCGATCGACGCTGTAGAACTAAGACTGGCTGGAGGTTAGCAACCAGTGCGACCCTCATCGGTCAGTTTGAAGACTTTGAACAGGTACGTACATCTCTACGGGTGCGTCAGCGGCCTTAGCTTGGCTTGTAGCATTAACCTTGGTTCTGTAACGACCAAGACGTTCTCCTATACGGACCAGCTGCGGCTGGACATTCTCTACATACACTACACGCAGTTGAGGCCACACTGCAGTGTCAAGGAACGCATTCGTCTTCTCCCAAGTCCAACAGGTGGCAGGTAAAGCCGTGGTTCTTGTAAAGCCGGCTGCTGCGTCGTACACATAGACAGCGCAGTCGCGAGAGAACTCGTATCCGGGCAGCAAGTAGTCGTGACAAGCCTGGGCCGTGTGCTTGTATGCGAAGTTGTAGTATGGCCCCACGATTGTACCCGTTTTTGTCAAATATGGTGCTATCGACTTGTTGTACTGCGACTTGGTCAAAGTCTGAAGTCGATATAACTGAGGCTCTCCGTTGGTTTTCCATTGAGCATGTGCGAATTTCTGGCCTTTGTTGACTATCGGAGTGCCATACAAAGCAGCATATTGCCGTGACGGTTTCAACACGTTGTCGTTGAGCGTGTCATAGTATGGTTTCGCAACATTCACATATGGAGTCGCATATCGGTCAAAGTATGGCTTCACACGAGGCGTGATCGCGTTTCTGATGTGAAAGTAGGGCTTGCAGATTGATGGCGAAGTATCGTCGCATGCTTCCAGAGTTACTGGGCATCGCAGAAGAATCGTAAGAATGGCGGCCCATGTGGCAATTCTATCGCGAGAAAAATAGTCAGCAATGCTTCCGACGGCAAGCTATACTGCGCTGAGCGAAATAAGCAACGTAAAGAATACAACGGACCTTGCGATCAGATTCACTGCCCGTACCCAAAATGCACGCTTGCGCTGCAGTGGTCTCCTTGGGCTAACCACATGGCCGTTGAGCTTGCCATTGGTGTGAGCCGTCCCATTACCGCTACCGGAACTGCTAACGACCATGGTGACCAAGGCAATGCGTCCAGTCTGGAAGCTTTATTTCGTCTGCGAGGAGGGCACACTGCCAACCAAGTTGCGACACGACGAAGCACAGGTTGATATTGGGTGTTCCGGGGGAAAAGGCGGCCGCTGCACGGTGGACGGGAATCGAGGCGGAGTAGAGAAGCAATTATCTGCTTATTAAAAGCCGACGGTAAAGCATAGAGTCATTTCCAGTCGAAGCAGGCCGCAGACGGGAGCTGAGGTATTGTCTCGTCCTGAGTGCCGCATCAAGTTCTCTTAAGTGCTTTCGAGTTGCTCACTCCTGCAGCATGCAAACAGGGCCCAGGTTGTTAATCTCAGGTTGTAAATCGACCAGGTTTTGCAGCGTTGCTGCAGAAGAGTGGGCGCGGTGCGGTCATGGGTTCAGCTTTATAAATGCCTGGGTCCAGGGCTGGGCGGGAGCCTGGACAGTGGACAGTGGAGGGCCAAGTTTCTGGGAAGACCCACATCTCAGAGACGGAGGCAAAATAAAGCACAATGAAGCTTCAAACGACTCAACGAGTATGTACCTATGTATAGGTACCACCATGAGAGCAATGAATCTGAGGAAAATTCGCTGGCTGTTCCAGAAACACTGCCTTCATAACACTTCTCAAGTTCTAGCATGTCTTTGAAATTCCGCAGGCCATCATGCAAATCGATTCCTGGTCTGTTCTATATCGCAAAGCTTAGCACTGTGTTTGTACTGTACATACTTGCGGCAAGAACCAGCCTGGCGCGTCATTCGTTCCAACTTCTGGAACACCAGACGTCATTGCGCCGCTCGCCCACGCCTTCCAGCGACAGAACAAGTTTGGGAGACTGGACATTCAACTTGCTCCAGAACCGCAAGTGTATTTCTACTACCTACCTATTCTCTAGGTAGTAGAACTGGAGCTCGAGATACATTCGGTTCTTCAAAGACTTGAGTATGCGCTGCTTCTTCAATGCTGCGACTTGTTGCTTCTTGGAATCTTGGGTGTCGTGACTCGTGAGTCGTGACAAGGGTCTCCACCAAAAATAGCTTGCAATTGATAACGTAAGCAAATGCGCGCTAAAATTAAACGACTCGGTATCTTGCCTTGCCTGCGTATTGAACACCGTATTATTGAAGGCGTCGACTGCAAGCTGCCAACCTGGCGGTTCTCAGTATCGGTTCGCTTATTTGCGCCTTTTTTACTCGTACGTACTATTTCCAATTTTCAACTTCGCGATCAGCAATCGACGCGTGCAACCATAATCGACGCCGTTTGTGATACATATCTACACTCGCCTTGTTCGAATTATATCGGCCGCGGCCTGTCGAACGACGCACTCCTGTCCGGTCGAGAACCAACCCCACGCCTTCAGTAATAGTAATATCACCATTGAAAGCACGCCAGGCGCAGATCCTCAGTGCCTATCACTTCAGAAGCCAGATTGATTTGGGACAGACTGTTCATTCTTCTCACAGCATTAATCGAACCCGACCATCTCATGAATTCGCCGGCGCGTTCAGCTTCTTGCTGTCAGTAATCTCATCCGTCTTGGTGCGGATAAGCCACCAACTTTCCCAACTGTCCCTTCGCATCCATCGACAATGAACTCGTCCGCCGCGACATCCCGTCCCCGGGAATCCCTCTCCTCGCGGTCCGATGACCGATCGAACCCCGCGCCTCAATCCTCTGATACTGCTCATGCTATTTGTCGAATATGTCGAGGAGAGGGAACTTCGGCCGAGCCACTATTTTACCCATGTAAATGCAGTGGCAGTATCAAGTACGTTCACCAGGACTGCTTAATGGAATGGCTGTCGCATTCGCAAAAGAAATACTGCGAACTCTGCAAAACTTCGTTTCGTTTCACCAAACTCTACGCACCCGACATGCCACAATCGCTTCCTCTGCAGGTATTCCTGGAGCATATGGCCAGGTACCTTGTACGAAACCTGCTCACATGGCTCCGCATCGTCGCCACCATAAGTGTATGGGTCTGCTGGCTACCTTATTTCACGAGGGTCATTTGGGCATTCATGTTTTGGATCAGTGATGACGGCTTGGGTGCTAGTCAACTTGTGTCACGACAGTCCGCCAAGGTTACGCCTGTGAATGAGAGTTTATATGATTTGTACGCGACTTGTCCAGTGCGCACCGTCTTCGACAAAAGCACCGGCCTCCAAGACAACATTACGTTCTTGAACAGTACAGCTGCTGTAGCACCGCCAACGCTCTTAAGTGATGTGGGATTCTTGAGCAATCTCACGCGAAGTCCATTCTTTAATCGGCTCGTGGTCACAGTTGTCGAGGGCCAGGTTATCACCGTCCTCGTCGTAGTGTGCTTCATCTTGGTTATCTTGGTTCGCGACTATGTTGTTCAACAGCAACCGGAAATCAATATGAGAGCTGCGTTCGCCGATCAAGAAAACAATCAACCAGCACCAGCGCCACTTCTACCAATTGAGGAAGCTATTGAATTTGACAACGGCCATGAGTCAGAAGCATTGAGGTCAGATGATGAGACGATGGATGTCGCGGCTCGGGCGAACGAGCTATTAGACCAACAGATCGAGTCAGTGTCCAATTCGGAGGCCACAGAAACTACGGTCAAAGACGATGCTGGCCTGGATTCGACATCTATAGAATCGGGATCACGAAGGCCGATGACACAACAATCCTTGACTGCAGACCTAGACAATCGATCCAATGTGGCGCATTACTCGCGAATCTTGAGACAAGCGGATGGCGATCTGGAAAAAGTTATACAGATTATTGAAGAGGAGGGGCTGGAAGAACAACTTGATGACTGGTTGAAAATGACGCGCCATTCACTTCGAGAGCGTGCTCATAGATCCCACGAGATAGTTGGCGCCGGCTCTCATCATCTGCCGCAATCTTTTGCTTCGGACCCCACGACTGTCAAACTTGACGAGTTTGATGCTGGATCTTCGGAGTCTGCAAGCGAGGAACACGTACCTGCCCAGCAAAGATCTAAAGGCAAGGAGCGACAATGGATTCCTGCTTCTCCAGACCTTTTGCCAAGCCCAGTACAGCCCAGTCCAGATTCGCTTGCCGGCCCGTCTAGACCACGGGCGCGCTCAGATGGCCCCGAGGTGCACACCACTACTAATCCTTTGGCAAACAACAGCTGGTCTTTTACCAATCTGCCAAGCACTGACGAAAACGATAATCCTGATTTCTCATGGGCACCTTCCAGCGCAACGAATATGCCTGACTCCCCCTCCGAATTTGTGGAAAGAGACGGTCCAAGGAACTATAGCCACGGCCTTACGGATAGTCATCGAATCTCAGACCATGACAATCAGGACAGCGCGACTGCAGACACCTCTCCTGATGTAGCTCGAGTCATTCCAAATGAACCTATGTTGGAAATTGAACCTAACCGGCCAGGCTTGGTCGGTCGCGTCACAAACTACATGTGGGGCGACTTGGATCTAGGTCTAGAGGCTGATGATCCCCCGCACGAAGCTGTCATTGGCGAAGGTGTCGGTGTAGATGCCGGCGACCTCATTGCGGCAGATGATCCATGGGTTGATGAGCCTATGGCCGAGGCTGGTGAGGTAAACGGCGATGTAAATGACGACGGAAATCTGAATGTTATCGACGCCGCGGCTGCTGCGGGTATGGATGCCGAAGCCATTGAGGATCTGGAAGATTTTGAGGGCGTCATGGAGCTTCTCGGAATGCGTGGCCCTATTGCTGGCCTGTTTCAAAACGCCATCTTCTGTGCTGTTTTGGTTTCCGTGACAATATTCGCCTGCATTTTCATTCCTTACAACATAGGCAGAATCTCCCTTTGGATCGTTGCCAATCCTATACAACTTGTTCACATGGCCATGGGGCTCTCCAAAGTGATTCAGGACGCCGTTATGATGACATTCGGGTTCGGCTCATGGTGCGCGTTGAACATCGTTGACATGTTTACGGGTCTTGTAGGAGGAGCTATGGGGGCCCAGATCGTGTCAGCGAGAAAAGCATCTTGGGGTGTTTGGACAGGTGCGGGGTCTAGAGTCGTCGACTACGCACTTATGGACTTTCCTATGACTGCCTCGGAGATGCAAAACTTCTCGGCGATCAGCCACGAGGCTCTGATCGCTGTGAAGCAAAACATTGGCTGGGCGGTGGGCAAAATGGACCATGGAATATCTGTGGCCTTTGCCGGACCGGACATGACTGCTTTCTGGGATGGTCGATTCCTAGCGTCAGCCTCTTCCATCACACACGTTTTGGCGACTACAATCGGTAGCAGCCTCATGTCCTTGTCTGATCCTACATCCTGGGTCATAGATTTGGGTGAAGTCAAGCCCCAACCTCCGGTGGATCTGAGCCTTGCGCATTGGTCGGGGATGGATCGATTTTGGGCCATCTCAGCCGGATACATGACCATCTTCGCCGTCGGTGCGATGTATCTCAAACGAGGCAGTCCATTCTCCCGAGGGGTTATGATGCAGGCATGGGAAGCCGGTGTTATCGACACTCTCCATCAAGCAAGCGGCATCATGAAGGTCATCCTCATTATCAGCATCGAGATGCTTGTCTTTCCTCTGTACTGTGGCCTGCTCCTTGATGGTGCTTTGCTGCCTCTCTTTGAAGACACAACCTTCAAATCGCGGATTTTGTTCACCTGCAACTATCCCCTGACATCCATATTCGTTCATTGGTTTGTCGGAACGGGATATATGTTTCATTTTGCGCTTTTTGTTTCAATGTGTCGCAAGATTATGCGTCCCGGTGTTTTATGTAAGTGCAGCTGATGCGTGTCTCTACACGTGGTGATTTGTGCTAACTGTTTGGCGTTGCAGACTTCATAAGAGATCCTGATGATCCTGAGTTCCATCCTGTGCGCGACGTTCTTGAACGCAATCTTACAACACAGCTGCGCAAAATACTTTTCTCGGCATTTGTCTACGGTGCTCTGGTTATCGTTTGTCTTGGAGGCGTTGTCTGGGGACTCTATTATGCAATGCCTGGCGTACTGCCAGTTCATTACTCATCTAACGAGCCCGTCCTGGAGTTTCCTGTAGACTTGTTGTTTTACAACTTTCTCATGCCCCTTGCCGTCAAATTCTTCAAGCCGAGTGATGGGCTGCATGCCATGTATACATGGTGGTTTCGAAAGTGCGCTCGTGGACTTCGCCTCACCTATTTTTTGTTCGGTGAACGACGAATCGACGAAGAGGGAACACTTCAGCTAAACCACGAGGCACAAGTTCAAGTTCCCCTACACAAGTCATTGCTACTCGAGCTCGATGAAAATAACCAGGTCGTGCCCAAGACTTGGAGGGACATCTTCGACGGTGGAGATGCCAAACCTAATCCGACGATATCCAAGATGGAGATGAGGAATTACAGAAACAAAAAGGCAAATCTAGTCAACACAGGCCAACTCAACAAGAGCGGCCGGTTTGTCCGTGCTCCAGCATCTGACAGGGTCAAGATCCCCAAGGGTCAGAAAGTCTTTTTGACCGTGTCAGAACGCGGACATCGCAAGGATGGCAACCCAGACACCGACCTCTACTCTTCGGATCAATATCAGCTCGTCTATATTCCACCGAGCTTTCGCGCGAGGATCTTCTCATTCATCCTCTTCATCTGGCTCTTTGCCGCTGTTACTGGCGTCGGCTTCACAATCGCGCCCTTGGTTCTAGGCAGGGCTGTGTTCAAGACGTTGATTCCTGCTCACATTCGAACAAACGATATTTACGCATTCAGTATTGGCATCTATATTCTGGGTTCTATCTTGTACGTCGCGTTCCGGCTTCGTTACATCACCGCCAAGTTGAAGGATTTGGGGCGCAGGATACGCAGCGAAGTTACGAGCGGCGATGGCCACAACCGTGTCATGTCGGGCGCTATGCAGGGGGCGCAGCTTGTGTATGCGTACTCCTTCCTCATTGTAGTGTTCCCCTTGGTGCTCTCTACGCTGATGGAGCTATATGTCAGCATCCCCCTTCATACATACATGAACCCACCACAGCTCCAGCCACAGGGCGCCTCTACGCCGAGTCGTGAAGACGACTCCGGGCGTCATACCATTCGCGTTGTCCAATCCTGGACGCTAGGTCTCTTATATGTCAACTTGGCTACCAGAATGGCTATACACCTCTTCCCCGACAGGCGTCCAGCTATTGCAATAGCGTCTGTCTTCCGTCGCGGCTTCTGGAAACCAGACGTTGCTGTGCTGACCAGGGCATTCATTGTTCCGGGAATAGCACTGTCTGCTGTTGCCATATTCGGGCCACCGTCGATCGCGAGTGCCGTGATCAAAATCACTGCGCTTGGCCCGATTTCGGCGGCGGCTGGTCTCCCGATGGGGCTCGATGCTGTCAAATTGTCCATGCTCTACAGGTTTTCATATCCAGCAGTTGCGGTGGCAGCTCTTGTGATCAAGCATGCTATCGGATTTACCACAGTCTTTCATCGGTGGACGGCTAGCGTGCGGGACGAAGCATATTTGATAGGAGAGCGCTTGCACAACTTCGGGGCTGCTACGGCAGGTTCTCGCAAGGCTAGGAGAGCTTGGGGAGCTGCGGGCGGTGGACGACTGTGATGACAGGACGCTTTTTCTCGACCTTTTCTTTTTCTGCCCAGTTAAATTATAAGGTGTGTGGGCCATGGGTAATCGGGGGGGGGGAATTATATACGTTTGTTCTCCGCGTGGGCCGGAAGAGGAGAAACTAAAGTGTACCTATGCATGATGATCACGATGCATCGAATTGGGGCTTTTATAAAACGTGAGTTTTTTTGTCAATATGTACTATATCTAGCAGAGTAGAAGCAAG
Source organism: Claviceps aff. humidiphila group G2b (assembly GCA_018360325.1). Taxonomy (NCBI): domain Eukaryota; kingdom Fungi; phylum Ascomycota; class Sordariomycetes; order Hypocreales; family Clavicipitaceae; genus Claviceps; species Claviceps aff. humidiphila group G2b. The sequence continues at coordinate 18,804 of SRQG01000452.1, forward strand.
CAACACATGATTCTCCGTTCAGATCAAGTGTCATTGTGAAATTTCGATGCATTATTAGCGGGTGTGCTGCAGTTGCTTGTGCATTATATATAGTACACACCTAAAGCGAAAGAAAGCTGCAAAAGGTGTGTAATTACAGAGTTACCTACGCTATGGTGCGAGGATTCATATTCACTGATGCTTCATCTTAAACATGGGTCAATTCTGAATAAAAACCTCTATTTTCTTTTCTTTTTACGTAGGTAGGCAGGCCTCTGAGGTTAACCGTTATGCAAGGCACCCGGCATGCCCTGCAGAGTCCGGCCGGCCGGAGCAGCGGCTTGTTGCCCGAGACAACAAAGGCCGTTGGCACGTAAGCACGCGGGAAGTATATACATGTATGTACATACAGACTCATGGCAGATGGAAGGAACGACTTTGACCTTGATGGATTAAGGCCTCGTTTCAACATGACACTCGTCTATTGTTGAATCGCCATTTCTAACTACAACTTGATTCAGGTATCGCTTGGACTGTCTAGCTTTTAACAGGGTCTGACACGTGATATGTATGTCTGGGTGCTGCTCGTGTTCGTGAATCGTGGTTTGTTGCCCATGACGCCTGGCACTAAGCCACTTCAGGCCACAGCGTGCTGCAGCCTGCAGGGGCGGAGAGACCCAGTTCAAGCAGCTGAGCCCCCCATCATGGAACGCTTTGACCAATGACAGACCAAACGCCCCCCACCGCCTGTGCAGCAAAAGCCGAAGGCGGAAGCGGGAAGGGGGGGGGTTGGACGGGGTCGCTGCTGTCTCCGGGCATGTGTTGGGAGACCTTAATGAGCACCTCAATAACTACCTAATCACCACCCCAATTACCTAAAACGATATAGTGTGTTTCTGGCACCCTGCTAGCGCGTATACATAGACTGTACATAGAACAGTACTGAGCTTACCTTGCATATTAAGTAGTGGATAGGTATAAAGTCGCAAATGATCCTACAACGCGGCGTCGTCGTGTCGACAACACAAATCTTCT
>SRQG01000453.1:0-19752 GCA_018360325.1 Claviceps aff. humidiphila group G2b
GTGGTGGGCTACTGTTAGGGTTACAGTAGGTTTTACAGCCAAATCATGACAAAAGCGGGCGGACTTGGTCCGTGCACTTTTGTCAAGAAAATTGTGTAGAAGGGAGAGTTAGGAGCAGCTGGTATGTACCTAGGTAGGTACCTACCTACCTATAACAAGGCTGGTCCATACACACTGGGTAACAATTGTAGGAGGTAGGGATAATCGTCCATGCAGGCACCGCATCCATCATCCCATCTTCTCTATGGTGGAAGCAGCTGTTTGAGGACCTCAGAACTTCAGATCAGCATGCAGGGAGAAGGGAAAGGGCGTGTTGCTGGTCGGGACTCGGCACGCGATCCGATGGAGGGGACTTCGAACTCGACGTCGGCGTGACAAGGGATATGTATCTGTCATGACTCATGACTCATGTGGCCAGATCACTTGCAAGTTGCAGCGGCAGGGAGCACGAGGGCAGCTCTCAAGAGTCAAGAGTCAAGAGTTGTCAAGACCATAGTATTGAGCACATACATAGGTACATAGCTGCCATGTGCTCTGGCCGTGAATAAACGGGAGCGAGCGTAGGGTCGCGCGAACGCGGCCAAAGTCGGAGGTTTCGCCTCTTGTACCTGCAGCGCGGAAGCGGGGTCCGAAGCCATTTTATGCGACTGAGCGATGAATGCGATGACTTGTGAATGAATCAAGATGCATGCGTGGCACAAACGGTTCTTGTAAGCAAGTGCTAGGAATAATTCAGGCGTCAAAGCCCCATGAGCAATTTTATGGCTTCATAGCAACATTATTTAATACACAGTTGCCCTCCATCTTGACAACCCTCCATCTTAGCACCTACCGATGCGCCACCCATTCAACAACTGCGGCTAGAAACCCCCCATCGGATGAAAGCACAAGACACAAAGAAATAGAAGCCACAAAGAAGCAAAAGGCCCTGCGCAATTGTAATTTGTCTCACATCGCATCCCGCATTATTTGTACACATTGCACATACATATGCAACCTCCGCCTTGTGGCTAATCTACGATAACCTTTTACCGCCCCAGAAAAGATTTCACCACGAACCATAGCAGTCATGGCACCGCTATTCTCGCCGTCTCTCATCTCGCTCGATGTCACCGCCTCCATGCCCCCGGGCTATATTATCCGGCCTCTCGAAAAGAACGATTACCACAAGGGGTTTCTCGCCTGTCTGCAGGAACTGACCTGGACGGGCGACCAGACAGCCGACGAATTTGCCGCCCGCTATGACGAGATGGACACCAACGGCGCGGGGCCGTATTATTACCTTGTCATTGAGCACGAGGATCGCATCGTTGGGACCGGGGCCATTGTCATTGAAAAGAAATTGTTTGTTCTCCCTTTTCCCCAAAAGAAAGTGGTCGGAACACAAGACCAAAGAGTGAATATATATAACAAAAAAAGGCTAATAAGCAGTTAGCATTTGGAACCGCGCTTTAGTAGGCCATGTTGAGGAGATCTGTATCATGGAGAGTCACCGAGCCAAAGGTCTGGGTCGCGTGATGATCAATGCTCTTGATAGTGTGGCTGCAAATGTTGGCTGCACGAAGAGCTTGCTCAATTGCGCTCCTGACAAGAGTATTTTCTATGGAAAGTGCGGGTATAATGTTGCTGGGCTAGAGATGCAGCACCCATTCAAGGAGAGTAAACCGTAAAGAGCGAGCACTATTTGTGCGACTGTGTTTATCCTGGGACACCAGGATTACTCAGGAGTCAGGATGAGGGTAGAGAAGGCAATCAGAGGCAATCCAAATTGGGGTCTTGCGCTCTTCAGACTTGGTGTACAATCAACGCCGAACGGAAACTTGGAAGAGAGCAGCGAGAATGGTCTCGCGCCAAACTACATCCAGTTCGGCGAAGACGAGAAATGGAACGGGCTGAGTCCAACTCGACGCTCGTTGTGGACTGCGGAAACGATGGGAATTTGATACTGAAAGAAGGAGACATACACACATAGAATAGCTCTGAAAGAATAGATGCCCATGCACGGCCGAACAAGTTCAGACGATATTATCCTCATCCATCTATATCTATGACATCATAGTTTGATCCATCCCGCCATCCACTTTCGCACAACCGCCTTTGCCTCGTCAACGAGTCCCAATTCTAGGCAAGAGTCAGCCATGCATTCGCTCAAAAGTCTTCATTCTTTGATTCTCATTTGCCCTCGCCGTACGAATGAGAATCTTCGTGCAGGACAAGGGTAGAGCCACAACTCTTGACTCACCTAGAAGCAGCTGCACTGAGCCGCGGATTGCAGAGTCGAGCGCCGATGAGATCCAGCCGTGCGTAAAGGACGTATGCTCTCCCACGAAAATCATCTACATCGAAGCAACCTGTCAGTCTTTCCCAGCAAAAGAGAATCATGATCATCATATCCCCTGCTGTTCTCTGCCACTTTGAAGACTCACATTACTATGCACCTTGAAGTACTCAGGCATATAAAGCTCAGATTGTCCCGCCGTCGGCGACGCCCATGCTCCCGCGCTGTAAGGATCCATCGACCAGCACTTGCGGGCGAATTTCCCAGTAAACAGCTTCCGGGTGTGTTCGCCATGAATCTCCGTCATGGCATCCAGGATGTAATGCGCATGCTCCTCATCCGACATAGTCACCAAGCGCGACATTTCATGATTGACCGTCCCCTCAACGTACGAGCCAATAATGACGGCCGGCCCCGTGGAATTAATATTGTAAGAGGGATAGCACGCGAAGCCCACGCCTGGAATATCCGTCTCGGTACTGCAGCTTCCATAAATCGGCGCGGGGAGATGCTCCCAGAACCGCTCCGAGTACTCCAACACCACCTTGCAGCACGAATCATACACCAAGTTGTGAATCGCATTGTTCATCGTAGCCGGCAACGCAGGGAGACGCCACTGTCGCACAACAGTAAACGGCACCGAAACAACAGCGTAGTCAAACGAGGATGTCTGCGCGATAGGATCCCTCCAGTTGCGTCTCCACTGGAACGAGACCCTGTCGTCTTCGTAATCGACACGCTCAACCGTGGTATTGAGACGAAGATCATCCTCAATTAGCGGCCCGAACGACTCGGGGAGTCTGCCCATGCCGCCGTCAATGGCCCGCCAATTGTCGGTGTACTCGTAAAAGTAGTTGATGATGTAGGACCAGAAACTACCAGCTGGGTTGTCGTACATGGTCAATATGTCCGTGCTGTTCAGATCACCCCGGAGATGCTGCGACAAGTACTCAAATTCTGACCACCGATCTCCCTTATGTTTGTCGCCGACCCGGCCATCGATCCACTTCCGATGCGCCTTGTACATGCTCTTCGCCATCTCGACCATGAATTCCCGCCCGGGAAGGCCCTTTCGCTCCTTCTTTCTCAGAGATGCGGTCTTGGCGTCATCCGCATCTGGCCTCATGAGCGTACCATTCTGCTCAGTTTGCTTCTTTGTCGGAGGCAGGCCGTTGTTCATACGGACTCCCTGGTAGTCCATGAGGCCATGATCGCTGTCTTCGAGCCAAGGAATCAAGTCCATCTGCAGGTCCTCGTCGTCCTTGTTCAGCCGGTTCATCTCCTCGATCAGATTATACACGAGTTGGAAATCGGAAATGTTCATTGAGTCGCCGCTGTGGGGATCTGTATAGTCCAGCGGTAGTTTCATAGCCCCAAGGTCTTGGTAGGAGTAGTTGAAGGGTCCGCCGGTGAGGTACGTGGTGTGAATGCGCCCGCCGATGCGATCAGAAGCCTCGAGGATGGTGAGGTTCGTAAAGCCGGATTGGTTGAGGATGAGGTAGGTCATTAAACCGGAGATGCCGGCTCCCACAATGGCGATTTCCTTGTCTTTGGCGGCTTGAACGTCGACGACGCTGGGTTCACATTGTTTGACGAATTTGATGCCATCGAACCAAGGACCCAGGGGATCGAAGTGGTTGGACTTGGTCATGGGGATGGAGGAGTCTAGGATTAATCCTCATTAGCTTCAACTGTTCCTCCATATTATGGACACACTGAGGAATGCCAAGAAAGGGGCAAAAAAAGGCCATCGCCAGCGTGTGTTCTGTGTGTGTGTGTGTGTGTGTGTAATGCGAGAGAGAGATAGAGAGAGAGAAAGAGAGAGAGAGAGAGAGAGAGAGAGAGAGAGAGAGAGAGAAAGAGAGAGAGAGAGAAAGAGAGAGAGAGAGAGACTACTCTTAAATCGTAAATAAACGTTGACTCACTATCATCGGCCCTCTTCGCAATTTGTCTCTTCACCACGCGAAGATCCTGCGCCTTGCTCTGGCCGACAAGCTTGCCAGAGCCATTCCACGCCGACACGCAGCCATGCGAGGGTGCATCATCAGGAATAATCCAGACAAGTCTTGCTTCCCCCGTGCCGATCTCTGCGGATGCAATCTCGTGATGCGACTGTGCTAGGGATTTTGATGTGCAAAGTCCATATGTAAAGGCGATCACGCCTGCAACATGATCAGCATTCGACACACGTATATTAGCCAATGGCGAGTCCAGATCCCCAGAAGTCTCTATCGTCAAAGGAAGAGAGTCTTGAGCGGCAGAGGTCGCGACCAGGAATGCTGCTGCCCAATGGCAACAGGCACGGGATAGCATAGTGGTCACTTTCAGTGTAAAAGTTGCTAAGCCGGCTACTTGTAAACAGGGTACAGTGGAGAAGGGGGCTGCCCTTTCTATTCTTTTTCTTCTTCTATAACGACTCTAAGAAAACAGGAAAACACATAGAGTTCAAGGTGTATACTTGTACTATATATGCGACGGACAAGTCTCTTGCCGCTTGCGTTGTAGTCGCGAATCGCGGCGATGATATACGGAGTATCAGCATGAACGGGCGGCCTGCCGTCTGGAGACCTTTGGTCCTCTGTGAGTGCTTACCTTGCATGGAAAAGTCCGACGGGCGGAAGGCTTCTACTGCACCAACCCGATGTTTTCTAAGATTTGTTTCTTCTTCTGCGAGACACATTTACGTTTGGTGTCCATATCGTTAGGTAAAACTCGGTATGTAGCTTGCCATCGAATGCTACCTCTTTTCTCGAAAGTGTTGGGGGAACATCAGCTTCCCCGTATTTTGGGAGACGTCTGATGTAGCCATCACATATTTGTAGCCGGCGTTAGCCCCCATTCCGTTAGCGCGCGCGGTTGACGGTATGTTACGGAGTACTCGCAATCCTTCGGTTGTCTGTTCTTTTTTGATTCACCCCCTTCTCGCGAGTCGCACGAGCCTCGAGGCGCTGATGATTCGGTCCAAGCACGTTGTTACCTCTATCTTCAATTTGGAATAATCCAGCAGCAAAGGACGGGAGGTAGCACGTACGTCGTAGAGCCCAGTGACCCTTGCTTAGTTCTCACCGCGTCATCCCCTCCTATGCGCCCCTTCCGGCAATGATGCCCTCCCTCATCATGTCCTACCTCAAAACTTGAGCACTCTTGAGTCTTAGACCAAGACTTCATAGCTCAAGCTTCAACTTGGAACGCATCCTAAAATAAAAACCAAGAGGGATTGAGAGACAAGATGCCGAACCGTGTTTGAAACTTTGAGGTTCCTTCAACGGAGTACAGGGCAGCTTGAATTGTCTCCGGGTTAGTCGCATCATGGTGGGCATCAACAGGGATGGCATGGGATGACAGGGATTGCGGGATCACAGGAACGGTAGGGATTGGTGGGTGACTTGAAGGGGAAGGAACCGAATCCTTGGCTGTCAACTTTAGCACCGGGAACGTTTAACGTTCCCGACTTCGGAAGTCGGATGCAGCGGCTCAATGTCCACTGTCAAGAGTCAAGACTCAATGGGTTGCAGTCTTCAACAATCAAATCGGCATGATGGGTAGTGGCCATGGTATGTAGGACCTAGCTCTGGCCAACCATCATACGAGGTGCGTACACGGTACGAACATGAACGAGTTCCCGTCCACGTGACGACGTGTACTGTAGTCATGCAGAATAATGATGCCTTCGTAGCGGCGGCTCGCGGAGCGTTTGTTCCCTCGGCAATTATCCTGATTGTAAGTAACGCTTATTGCCAAGTCCGAATCTAGAAACGAATAGAGCGATGAGTGACATGGAATAGCAGTGAGATTCAGCCGCTGTCACTGCCTGCTGTAAAATGTGAACACTGAACTTGTGGGCGACCAATTTCTTTTCGGCCTTTGGTGGCTTCATGGCAGAGTAAGACCTGACATTCTCAGTCAGGAGGAAATCTGCTTAAAAATCTGACTTATCGGCTCGAATGTAAGCCATGTTTGATCTCCAGCCTTTACGGAGTATGTATGTAGTGTCTTTTACCGACAGGCTACGGCCGTGTTTGATCGCCCGGCAACTAGCCGGCATTCCTGATGTATATTGCACGCAACATATACGTGCGCAAATACAAATATATTGCAAAAGCATGCATGACGATATATGAGGAAGCGAGGAAGGTTTACGTTTGAAACAGCGTCGAAGTCCGCGGGTTCCAGAGGAGCCGAGCATTCGACTTTACGGAGTATTGGAACAGCAAGGGCTCAGGGCTGGCGTGGCAATCTGCACGATTGCATCGATTGCGTCGACATTCTTGCCATGGACTTTCTCCCTGTGCAGAGGGCTGCAGGCTGCAAAGAAAGGGCCAGACAGTAGACTCGAATCTCGATCGGGACATTGTGAATCAACACAAGTTGGCGAGGCAGCGCGCTTGTTTCGCTTAACTCAGTGACAAGAAGTTGTAGGCTGTAGCCTTGTTATTAGGTGCCGCATTCCTTACGATTTGACTTTCCTCCCGCAAACCTCTGCCTATGAACACCAATTCCGCCCCCACGTGATGCCATAATCAGCTCGGGCGAAGACTGGTTTCAGTGCATGAGGCTTCTTGTAGCTGACATAAGCTGACTTGTGAGTCGTACATGGCTGTACGGAGTACCTAGGTACATATTGTCCTTTGCAGGTTGTGCACCAACTTGTTGGAAGAAGCTAAAGCCAAGAACTTGGCAAACACTTCTGCCTCTGCGTGGTTGTTCTGCACTCTAAGCGAATGCGAGGCCAACCACGATGCAACGCGCAGTCAGCCGCGTCCGCTGCAATTCGGTCCGCTGAAGATTTGACTTTTCATGCCGTCCAACACGTTTACACATATGGGTAACCTAATGTAATGGTTCAATTGAGTCCGTGATCATCACGGCTCTAACGCGGCCGAAAATCCTACAACCAAGAGTCTTTACGAGCACACCACTGACCAGCAATGATGGAAGGCGAAACGACGAATACAATTGATCCTTCTGTCCATAGGTAGGCCATTTTTGGGCCGTTGGCCTGCCCCAGCCTTTGTAACTTCAAACTTTAACTTATCGGAAGTTCGGAACGGATCTGACGAGGCCGCTTTGAAGTGTCGTTTCTTATAGGAAATCCCCCAGTCGTCCATATCCGTCTGTTCCTTGGCTAGTGACACAGCCCTGGGAGAAAGACACGTCACACAATCAGTCGCTCTCAAAACACTGAACAGCCGAAGAAAATTCTGGGGCAGAACCACATGAAACGAAAAAAAAAGACGAATAGCCAACTTTCGAAGGCAACTTTCAAAATCGAGTCCATCATAGAATGTAGCTTAGCGAATGTGAAGTACCTACCTAAGAAGATGAAGGTTTCACAGCTACAGTACATACAATTTCTGGTAACCTGGTTAGTGCCCACTGCCACGAGGTCACCGACTTGAAGAAAGAGGGTGTGAGGGATCGAATGAAGCCCGCGTGGCAGGAACTCTAATCCAGCGATGCAGAGCCGAATGCGGAGTCTGACACGTTCCGGTCTTGGACGAAGCTCTTTTGAGTTCTGACTCCTGAGTTCTCAGAGTGTCAATCAAAACGCCACAGTTGAGAGTGTGGGACTCCAAGAAGTTAGAACTACGAGGAGCCTATAAATATCCAATGAGTGGCCCCAAAAAGAGAGGGTCAAGAGAATTTCAGAGTCATCTATACATACAACATCTGTCGCATCATGACGAAAGTTGCCCCAGTGGCCCAAAGTTACGGTCATCGACGTCAGTTTGCGGAGTCGCATGCCCACATCATACGTGCGCCGCACCTCTGTATAAGAGCCAGCCTCAGCCTCGCATGAAGCAAGTGATACCACGATTCAAAATGTAGTCTGAAGTCAGTCTCACCTCGCCGTCCAGCACCAACCATGGCTCCCATTCAACTACCCGTCAATCGGCCCGGAGAAAGCATCTTTGCCGGCGGCGCCCGAATCGCAGAATTGCGCTCCGCACCAAGAAGCTCCGACTGTCAAGGCGAAGACTGGATCGCCTCAACCACATGCTGCTTCGGCACCGACGCCATCGGCTACTCACGCCTCCCAGACGGGTCCCTTCTCCGCGAGGCCGTCACCTCCGAACCCGATAAATGGCTTGGACCCCAACACAATGCCAAATACGGCCCCGACACGAAGCTCCTGGTCAAGCTGCTCGACGCCAATCAGCGACTCCCCGTCCACGCACACCCGCATGTAGACTGGGCAAAAAAGCACCTAGGCAGATCCCATGGCAAAGCAGAGGCCTGGTATATTCTCACACCGGGATCCGTATGGCTCGGACTGACTGAGGATGTTGACGAGCGTGAACTCCTGGAGCTGGTACAGTCAGAACGTGGCGCGGAACTGCTGCCCAAGATGCACAGGTTCGACGTTCAGCCGCACCAGACGCTGTATGTTCCCCCGGGGACGCTGCACGCCATCGGAGAAGGAGTCATGGTCGTCGAAGTACAAGAGCCAGAAGACCTGTCCATTCTCTGCGAGTGGGTCGGGCACAACGTCGATGGCAAGAAAGATGGCCATCTGGGACTTGGATTTCCTGTTGCGCTTACGGGCGTGAATAATCGCGGATGGACACGAGAACAGGTGGAGCGTTGTTGGGTGAAGAATGAGTCGGATCATGCGGAGAGTGTTTTTGCGAACGACTCGCGCGAGTATTTCCGTATGGAGAGGCTTGCTGTGAAGGGCCAGGTGACGACGCAGAGGGGCTTTGCTGTCTTGATTGTCCTGGAGGGGAAGATGTCGCTGCGGACGGAGAAGTCTGAGTCTATGTCTATTGGAAAGGGGTCGACGGTCGTGATACCTTACGAGGATGGAGACATGCATTTGGATGGGGAGGGGGAGGTGTTGATTGCGAGGCCACCATTGTAATGGTTTTTTGTAATTTTTTCGAAATCGTGGCTCGTTACATGTATACCTCTTGACGAAGGAAGCTAATAAACGTGATGGCAATTCTGTCAAAGTACGGAAGCCATGCATCATGTTGTGAGGGCCATGCACTCCGATTCAAACCTTGTCGCATACCAAAAATGAAAGCAAAGAAACATCCGGCCCCCTCTTGTCGTCGATTCCTGTCCGACCCTCAAATCTTGGAGACTTGGACGGCCTCGTGGGGGGATGCTCAAGCTGCGGTCGCTGTATTGATACCCACGTGGCACCTACGAGCGGTGGACATGGCCATGTCTCCTAACGGCTGGAATAGTGAAGATGAAGATAAATTAGAAAGACACAGCAAGAAGTGGCCATCGTTGGGGATCGACACCTACCTACCCAAGGGGGCGTTTCGTCGGGCTTCGAGACCAGCGTGTCTGCGACGTTTATGTCTATGCAGATGATTGTGTGTCGAGCTGCCATGCGGTCAGATTTGCTTTCATCCGATGAAGAGTAAATCTGGAGGGGCATGAATCGCGTCACTTACCCATGTGTGGCCTCGGCAACAGGAGTAGCGAAATGGCCGATTGACGACATAGTCTTGGTCTCCTGATGGTGGTGATGATGGAGGGAGATGGGATACAGGCGTTTGGCTACGGCGAGAGCCACGAAGAAGACGAATACTGCAACGAATGTGAGCTGCATGATTGATTTCAACTGCTGCAAAGCGCTGTCGAGGAAGGCGCTTTCTCATCGCCTGCTTCCATTGTGCCGCGCTCTATCTATATACATACATGCAGGACATCCCACTACTTGTTACTAGTTAGTGCATGCGCAAGCAATTCTCTTCGCCAGAAAGAAGACAAGGCGCAGCATTGAAGCAATTCGTTCAAAGCGAGGAACAGAGGAAAAGTCTAATTCCGCCATTGAATTTCTTTCTTAGTCTGTAACTCCGTATAGGCCGGACGAGCGCTGGCCCGGGTCGTGGCGTGGCGCTGCGGAGTAATACCGCCCTGTACATGGAATATGGGTAAGTGGTGGAAGCGACTTCACGAGACCGTCGACGCCATTGCGCCGCGCGCGACTTATTATAAAAGGCCACTTGGCTAAGTGGAATCTTTCATGGTATGGCCAGTCGTGAAATTTTGTTATGCTCTGCGGTAGGTCTGTGGTATCTAGGTACCTGGTAAAGAGACTCTCGGTGGGCAGTGGAGAATCAGCGATCATCAGGTACAGGCACTTATTTCTCATGCCTCAATTGCCATTCATAAAGCCATGGTGAAAGAAATGTCGGCCGTCACTGCTACTTGTTTTCCATAAGTGTTTTTTGTGTCTTGAATCCCGACGAGCTAGGCCTTGGCATTCAAATTTGCCTGTTTCTGTGCCTCGTTGACACCGTGGAAGCCAACCATCGTACCGACATTGGTGCCAGTTCTACAATTGATCAGTGGACAACACATGGATGAAGAAACAAGGTAGAAGCGACGAAGGAATGTATTAACTTTCCCCACCATGAAATGGAAGGGATTCTATCAAGGCTCGATATGACTATGCGAGAGCTCAGAGCTGGGTCACTCTGGCTTGCGTCCGTACACAACGTGTACAATCCCGTAGCTGTGGACTTTGGAATTACGGATCGCCTTGCGCATATTTGCGAGCCACACATGGTACTCATCTTCTGGCCTTTGGAGGAGGTTTTGCCAAATCATCTGGGTGTAACCTAATGATCGGAGGTGAGAAATGACTCCTGCTTTGTGGCACGTGCTAGTATTACTGTATAGGTAGGAAAGATAGAGAGAAAGATGCGTTACCTTGAAGGTCATTCTCCAAACTGGCCGCGGTAAACCGTCCAACTTCAGCGAGCTTAGGATCCTTTGCCCAGGGACCAAGTGGAACCTAGTGAAGAGTCAATTCTAATTATTCTCTCGATGAACTCCCAAAAGTGACGAATAACCAATGACTTTTGACAGCACCTACCTTGTATCGAACTACCTTTTTGTCCACAAACCCAGCTTCGTCAAATGCCGCCTGCTGAATTTCTTGCACGAAAAAGGGACGGTTCATGATTTTGCCACCCTCTCGGAACAGGTCTCCGTACGAGGTAAGGACAGGATCCAGCTCAAGGGACTCGTCATCGCTGCGAAAGTCAACATCAACTTCGACAGACTGTACCCATCCTCCTGGCGCGCAGCATCTGTAGGCTTCTTTGAGCAGGGCTGTCCAGTCTTGTATGCCACCTATGATGTAGCGAATGTGAATAAAATCGAAATGATTTTCCTCCCAGGTCCACTCCAGCGTGGCATCGTCTACTTCGAATCGGACATTCGGCGGAACCCACTGCGGTTGGCACGGTGAGAGATCTGTACCAATGACTGAAGCATTTGGAAATTGGTCGCCGAATTCACTACTCTTGTTTGTGAGCACACTGCACAGGAAGGTATGGTTTCAAGTTTCATTCAGCCATACATTGCCCAAATACCTTCCAATTTGGTCAGCGATAGTCGCATTTACTGGACAGTGGAAGTCTGAGTGTCGGTGATCACCTACCGGATCCCGTACCAACGTCGAGCACCCGCTGATGGCAGTCGCGCAATTAATTACCATCTTCGTTTCAAAGATAAAGACGAGAAAGTCCCCTCCAATGCGCCTGAAAATTTCCAGCAGTCAACATTCACGTACGTGGATCTTGTCTTTCTCAAGAGGCGCCAGGAATAGCTGGTCGTCGAGAAGGATCTTCAAGTAATGATGGCTAACATTCAGCATTAGCTCACGATTCTGCCGATTATGTGTGCTTAGGGTAATAGGGTTGTGGTGTCCAGAACTTTAACTCATGCGATTCTAGCTGCTGATCGTCATTTGGAAAGACAAAATTCGTCGCGAACCTATCACTGTGATAGGTACGGCCGTGAATTTGGCGATACTCGAGGATGCTGGATGCAAGAGACGCGGTGGAACTTTGACTGCGACAGGGCGTCAGGAAATTGAAGATGAGTGAATTGTGGGATGCACAAACTTTTCGGAAAAAACAGAATCGGTGTCATTCTGATCATCAGCATGAGAATATCGTTAGTTTTCTCTGCCATTCACTCTGACTCAATGCTGAGTGAATGAGATTATAAGTCTCGGCGGCGATCCAGGCTTACGGGAACCTCCGCTGTGGCAATCAGGTCGCCCGCGGCCTGCGATGGCTTTTGCTCATTTGCTTGAGAAACTGCAGACATGATGCGAGTGAAAGAGTCTGTCAGAGGAAAAGTAAACTATAAAGATCGAGCGGAACAGGTATGGATCATAAAAGGTACGTATGATCAGTGGAGTTCCGGAAAAGCCAAGACGTCATCTACCATGATTGGAGAAAAAGCAATGTCAGATTCCATCCAGCTACAGATAAGCAGTACATAGCTACCGTTTCACGTCATTCGAGACAACGGCGGGCGGGGACATTTGCACCACTACCTAAATACCTATATTTTAGACTTCAGGCGTCACGATTGCTTTTCGTAGCAATATTGCGCGAAACGCATTGTAGATACATCCTAGACATGGAGCAGACCCGGATACATCATACAATTGTCGCGCGAGGTGATGGGCCTCGACGAAGCGTTGTACGTATTGCCTACGTCGGCATGATGCATCATGCGACAATGTACAAGTCGATCGCCACGCAGCTCATGATTGAACAACGTCGCACTATTGCGGGTGGGCATCTAGGTTAACCTGGCTACCTCGGTAGGGAAGCAAGTCAGAAGTCGTGACTGCCTGTACATAACACTGTATGGCGCCTATGGTATATGTATCATCAGAGCTCGAGTTTTTCCTTGACAACAGATGCAAGTAACAAGTTACAGATAAAATTTACGACTTAAATTTTAGATATTGTGAAAGATGGAAGTTCATTTGACTGCTCGATATTGATTTGCGGGAGCCAGATCACTCTGGCTTGCGTCCGTACACAACGTGTACAATCACGTAGCTGTGAACGTTGGAATTACGGATCGCCTTGCGCATATTCGCGAGCCACACATGGTACTCATCTTCTGGCCTTTGGAGGACATTCTGCCAAATCATCTGGGTGTAACCTAATGATCAGAGGTGAGAAATAGCTCCTACGTGCTAGTATATGAAATATAAAGAGGAAGATGCGTTACCTTGAAGGTCATTCTCCAACGTGGCCACGGTAAACCGTCCAACTTCAGCGAGCTTAGGATCCTTTGCCCAGGGACCAAGTGGAACCTAGTGAAGAGTCAATTCTCTCGATGAACTCCCAAAAGTGACGAATAACCGATGGCCATTGACAGCACATACTTTGTATCGAACTACCTGTTTGTCCACAAACCCCGCCTCGTCGAATGCCGCCTGCTGTATTTCTTGCACAAAGAAAGGACGGTTCATGATTTTGCCACCCTCTCGGTATAGGTCTCCGTGCGAGGTGAGAATAGGATCCAGCTCAAGAGACCCATCATCACTTCGAAGATCAAGGTCAATTTCGAGAGACTCTACCCATCCTCCCGGCGCGCAGCATCTGTAGGCTTCTTTGAGCAGGGCTGTCCAGTCTTGGATACCACCTACGAGGTAGCGAATGTGAATAAAGTCGAAATGATTTTCGTCCCAAGTCCACTCCAGCGTGGCATCGTCTATTTCGAATCGGACATTCGGTGGAACCCACTGCGGTTGGCACGGTGAGAGATCGGTGCCAGTGACTGATGCATTTGGATATTGATCACCAAATTCACTATTCATGTTTGTGAGCGAAGTAAGATATGGTTTCAAGTTTCTATCAGCCATACATTGCCCAAATACCTTCCTGTTTGGTCAGCGATAGTCGCATTTACTGGAAGTTTGGGTGGTGATCACGTACCGGATCCTGTACCGACGTCGAGCACCCGCTGTGGCAGTCGCGCAATTAGTTACCGACGACCGTTTTCGTTTCAAAGATAAAGACGAGAAAATCCCCTCCAGTCGCCTGAAAATTTCCAGCTGTCAACATTCACGTACGTGGATCTTATCTTTCGCAAGAGGCGCCAGAAATAGCTGGTCATCGAGAAGGACCTTCAAGTAATGATGGCTAACATTCAGCATTAGCTCACGACTCCGCCGATCATATGGGCTCGTGGTGTCCAGAACTTTAACTCATCCGATTCTAGCTGCTGGTCGTCGTTTGGAAAGACATAGTTTGTCGTGAACCGATCACTGTGATAGGTCCGGCCGTGAATCTGACGATACTCGAGGATGCTAGATGCAAGAGACGCGGTGGAACTTTGACTGCGGCATTGTTCAGGAGATTGAATGACGTGCGAACCGTGGGGTGTACAAACGTTTCGGAAAAGACAGAATCGGTGTCATTCTGATTATCAGCATAAGAATGCCGTTAGTGTTCTGTGTCATTTACTCTGACTCAATGCTGAGTAAATGAGTCTATGAGATTCAGAGATTGTGAGTCTCGGCGGCGATCCAGGCTTACAGGGACCTCCGACGCGGCAATCAAGTCGCCCTCGGCCTGCGATGGCCTTTCCTCATTTGTTTGAGATACTGCAGACATGATGCGAATAAAAGAGTCATCAAAGTAAAGGTAAACTGTAAAAGTCGAGCGGAACGATGCATCATAAATACATATAATCAGTGGAGCACTGGAGTTTCGGAAAAGCCAACACGTCATCTCACCATGGTTGGAGAAAGTTCAATGTCAGATTCCATGCAGCTACAGATAAGCATTAGGTCATTTGAGACAACGGCAGGGACATTTGCACCACTACCTAAATTTTAGACTTCAGGCGTCGCGATTGTTATTCGTAGCAATATTGCGCCAAACACATTGTAGAAACGCCCTAGACATAAAGCCGACCCGGATACAATTGTCGAGCAAAGTGATGGGCCTTGACGAAGCGTTATTATGTTATACGTATAATGTATTGCCTACGTTGGCATGATGCATTATGCCGGACTGAACTGACTGTACAACGCAAGTGCCACGCAGCTCGAGATTAAACAACGTCGCACTATTGCGGGCCGTAGCTGTAGATACATCTAGGTACATACCTGGTTACCTCGATAGAGAAGCGTGTGCGAAGTCATGACTACCTGCACATAACACTGTATGGCGCCTATGGTTTATATAGCATCAGAGCTCGAACTTTTCCTTGACAACAGACGCATCTCACAGACAAGGCAGCGGCGTTGAGGCGATGCACTACGAGTTGACATTTTAGGCATTGTGAAAGATAAAAAGTTCATTTGACTGCTCGATATTGCTACGCGGCCCGCGGGAGCCAGATCACACTGGCTTGCGTCCATACACAATGTGCACAATCATGTAGCTGTGTACCTTGGGATTGCGGATCGCCTTGCGCACGTTCGCGAGCCACACATGGTATTCGTCTGCTGGCCTTTGGAGTATATTGTGCCAAACCATCTGGGTGTAACCTGTTGATCGGAGGTGAGAAAAGTTTCCTACTTCGTGCAAATCTAGGAAAGAGGGCATGCAAGACTTGCAGAATATGCGTTACCTTGAAGGTCATTCTCTAGAGCCGCCTTGATAAACCGCCCAGCCTCAGCCAGTTTGGGATCCTTTGCCCATGGACCAATAGGAACCTATCGAAGGGTTAACTATCTCAATGAACTCCCAGAGGTGACAGATGACAAGACATACTTTGTATTGAACTGTCTTTTTCTCGACAAAGCCGGCCTCGTCAAATGCCTGCTGCTGTATTTCCCGCAGAAAGAAGGGACGGTTCGTAATTTTGCTGCCCTCTCGAAAGAGATCTCCATACGAGGGAAGAATAGGTTCCAATTCAGTGGACCTATCGTCACTGCGAAGATCGACATCAATTTCGACAGACTCTACCCATCCTCCCGGCGAGCAGCATCTGTAGGCTTCCTTGAATAGGGATGTCCAGTCTTGGATACCACCTATGATGTAGCGAATGTGGATAAAGTCGAAATGATTTTCGTTCCAAGTCCACTCGAGTGAGGCATCGTCTACTTCGAATCGCACGTTCGGCGGAACCCACTGCGGTTGACACGGTGAGAGATCTGTACCAGTGACCGAAGTGTTTGGAAATCGGTCCCCAAATTCACTGTTCGACTTGTGAGCACGCGATAATTAGGATTCAAGTTTTCCTCAGCCATACATTGCCCAGATACCTTCCGAATTGGTCAGCGACATTCGCATTTGGCGAAATCCAGGGGCCGGTAACTACTTACCGGATCCTGTACCAACGTCAAGTACCCGCTGATGGCATTCGCTCAATTAGTTACAATGTTTTGTTTTGTAGAAAGAGTGAAATGAAAACGCCCCTTCAGTACGGCCAAAGGCCCCTAGAAGTCACCAGTCACGTACGTGGATTCTATCTTTCTCAAGAGGCGCCAGGGTGAGCTGGTCATCGAGAAGGATCTTCAAGTAATGGTGGCTAAGATGCAATATCAGCGCGCGATTCTACCGAGAATGAGGGCTCATGGAGACTAGAACCATAATTCCTCCGATTCGAGCTGCTGGTCGTCGTTGGGAAAGATATATTCTGTTGTGAACCTATCACTGTGATAGGTACGTCCGTGAATCTGACGATACTCGAGGATGCTGGATGCAAGCGACGCAGTGGAACTTTGACTGCGGCAGCGCGTCAGGAAATTGGAGATATGTGGATTGTGAATGTGGGGTGCACAAACGTTTCGGAAAAGACAGAATCGATGTCATTCTGATCATCAGCCTAAGAATGCCGTTAGTCTCCCTTGTCACTGGCATTCATTATGACCGAATGAGTCTCTGCGGCCAGACAGACTTACAGGAACCTCCGCTGCGGCAATCAAGTCGCCCTCGGCCTGCGATGGCCTTTCCTCATTTGTTCGAGATACTGCAGACATGATGCGAGTAAAAGAGTCATCAGAGTAAAAGTAAACTGTAAAGATCGAGCGGAAATATGGATCATAAATACCTACCTAGGTACGTACGATTAGTGGAGTTTCGGAAAAGCCAATACCCATGGTTGGACGAAGTTCAATGTCAGATTCCATGCAGCTACAGATAAGCAGTAGCTACCGTTTCACGTCATTTGAGACAACGGCAGTGACATTTGCACCACTGACAAATTTTAGCCTTCAGGCGTCGCGATTGTTATTCGTAGCAATATTGCGCCAAACGCATTGTAAACGCATTTTAGAAACGCCCTAGACATAAGCCCGGTGGGCTTGACGAGCAATAGCCCATGGGCATCGACGGAGCGTTGTACGTATTAACTACTTTGCATGATGCAACACCACAAAAAACGATGCTCGGTGGTAGAAGGCGATTGCCAGTGGCCACGCAGCTCGAGATTGAACAACGTCGCACTCCGCGGTTTTAGCATCTAGGTACCTGGGTACCTCGATAGAGAAGCGAGTCCGAAGTCGTGAACTACCTAGATACCTGTGCTACCACTGTATAACACCTGTTGTATATTGTAAATAGAATCAAGAGAGAAGTTTTTCTTAACAACGTGTGGACATCACAGCGAAGCAGCGGCACGAAGCGATGAATCTACGGCTTAACATTCAAGGCGCCATGAAAGAGAAAAGTTCATATGACTTCTCAATGAGTCAATGTTGCTATGAGTATGCGACAGCCGGATCACTCTGGCTTGCGTCCATACACAATGTGCACAATCATGTAGCTGTGCACCTTGGGATTGCGGATGGCCTTGCGCAGGCTCGCAAGCCACACATGGTATTCGTCTGCTGGCCTTTGGAGTACATTGTGCCAAAGCATCTGAGTGTAACCTGATGATCGGAGGTGAGCATTGAGAACAGTTTCCTACTTCGTGCAAGGATAGGAAAGAGGATACGCAAGATGGGCAGAAGATGCGTTACCTTGAAGGTCATTCTCCAGAGCCGCCTGGGCAAACCGTCCAACTTCAGCGAGTTTGGGATCCTTTGCCCAGGGACCAATAGGAATCTATCGAAGGGTCATTCAGTAAGTGAACTCCCAAAGGCGACAGATGACAGCACATACTTTGTATTGAACTGTCCTTTTCTCGACAAACCCGGCTTCGTCAAATGCCTGCGGCTGTATTTCCCGCAGAAAGAAGAGACGGTTCGTGACCTTGCCGCCCTCTCGGAACAGATCTCCATACGAGGCCAGAATAGGTTCCAGCTCAGTAGACCCGTCATCGCTGCGAAGATTAACATCACCTTCGACAGACTGCACCCAGCCTCCAGGCGCGCAGCATCTGTATGCTTCTTGAAAGAGAGCTTTCCAGTCTTGGATACCACCCAAGATGTAGCGGATGTGAATAAAGTCGAAATGGTTTTCGCCCCAAGTCCACTCGAGTGAGGCATCATCTATTTCGAACCGGACATTCGGTGGAACCCACTGCGGTTGGCACGGTGAGAGATCGGTGCCAATGACTGATGCATTTGGAAATTGATCACCGAATTCACTATTCACGTGTGTGAGCAAAGCAAGATATGGTTTCATTGTTCAAGTTTCATTCAGCCATACATTGCCCAAATACCTTCCTGTTTGGTCAGCGATAGTCGCATTTACTGGAAGTCTGGGTGTCGGTGATCACCTACCGGATCCCGTACCAACGTCGAGCACCCGCTGATGGCAGTCGCGCAATTAGTCACCATTTTTGTTTCAAATATGAAGGCAAGACATTCGAAAATCTCCTCCAGTGCGCCTGAAAGTTTCCAGCAGTCACCATTCACGTACGTGGACCTTTTCTTTCTCAAGAGGCGCCAGGAACAGCTGATCGTCGAGAAGGATCTTCAAGTAATGATGGCTAACATTCAGCATTAGCTCACGATTCTACCGATCATGTGGGCTCGTGGTGACAGGTGTCTAGAACTTTAACTCAGCCGACTCTAGCTGCTGGTCGTCGTTGGGAAAGACATAATTTGTCGTGAACCTATCACTGTGATAGGTACGGCCGTGAATTTGACGATACTCGAGGATGCTGGATGCAAGAGACGCCGTCGAACTTTGACTGCGACTGGGCGTCAGGAAATTGAAGTTGAGAGAATTGTGGCGTGAACAAACGTTTCGGAAAAGACGGAATCGGTGTCATTCTGATCATCAGCATGAGAATGCCGTTAGTCTTCTGTGCCATTCACTCTGACTCAATGCTAAGTGAATGAGATTTTAAGTCTTGGCGGCGATCCAGGCTTACAGGAACCTCCGCCGCGTCAATCAGGTCGCCCTCGGCCTGCGATGGCCTTTCCTCAGTTGTTAGAGATACTGCAGACATGATGCTAGTGAAAGAGTCATCAGAGTAAAAATAAATTGTAAAGATCGAGCCGATCTATGGATCATAAATAGGTAGGTCCAAGGTATGTACCTATGTACCTCACGTATTGATCAGTGGAGTTTCGGAAAAGCCAACACGTCATCTCACCATGGTTGGAGAAAGTTCAATGTCGGATTCCATCCAGCTACAGATAAGCAGTGCTGCCGTTTCACGTCATTTGAGACAAAGGCAGGGGCGTTTGCGCCACTACCTGTATGTTAGACTTCAGGCATTGCGATTTTTACCCGTATGTTGAGCAAATTGGGGGGCAAAATGGAATATTTATTTTGACTAAAGAGCTAGGTTACCCAAGAAGTGGGAAAGTGAAAATATGTGCACGTTCGGCTGGTACGGCCGTC
>SRQG01000454.1:0-19662 GCA_018360325.1 Claviceps aff. humidiphila group G2b
ATGCCCTCCTAGCTGTTTAAGTACCTCCAACGCCAGTGGGGGAGGCTCAAGTAATCATCCCAGCCTTGCCGCTTATCTATCCACGATTAGTCATAGACTAATCCATAACAGGAGAAGTAAACCGCGTAGGTAGGTACCTACCAGATTAGGTAGGTAGGTAGGTATACTAGGGGGTCTAGTTTAGTCAACCCGTCCGTCTCGAATGTGCCCCCCGTCGAGACACTTCGAGACGGACGGGTTTGTTATGGGTTAGTCTATGACTAATCGTGGATAGATAAGCGGCAAGGCTGGGATGATTACTTGAGCCTCCCCCACTGGCGTAACAGCTAGGAGGGCATTCTTGTCCTTTCTCTTTCTTTCTTCCTTAGTTTTATTGATAACCATTTCCTCTCGCGCATACATCCAATATCCGTGACGAACCCTTACAGGGTTGACTAAACTAGACCCCCTAGTACCTAATCGGATCCGGCGCCGCGGCGAAAGCTGCCCCAAACAAATCAACTCGCATGGGGGAGACCTTATTTCACCCTGTTATAACTTCATATTTCACCCTGCTCTCATTCCCAAAACGGTTAGTGTCATTGTTGGAATCGCAGGTCAGAGTTTGTACACGCCTGTGGGGCACAAGCCCACACAGCGAGCACAACAACATAAAGGTGGCTTCCGCCCCTTTTGTAGATAGAGATGACAAGACAAGAACGAACCCACGAGAGAAGATACGCCTTTGTGTTTGTGTGCGTTACGCACCTGCTTGTTATGCATGCATTCGATACACGAGTAACCTTACGGTTCCGACAGTCATGCAGCCCCCTGCTAGCGTCAGATAGGTACTTCCATTGACGGCCGAGTCACCTTACAAGATGCATTCGCAGACGCGTGTGGGTAAGGTAGAGCGTAGGTTCGAGGATGAAATTGAAAGTTGGCGTCATTATAGGTAGCCCAACACGGAGTATAGAGTTGAAGACTTATCAGGAGCCTCATTTTTTATGGAAGCTCATCGAGAAGAGGCATATTGTGACCGGTGTACTGTATGTCCGTGTTTATACTACCTATACTGATTATCTGTGCTTTCATTTGGCGCTGAACCTTCCCTCCCATCATATCGCTCGTGAGCTCAATTGTCAATATATCAGAGAGCATGTGGCTGATAATGGCTTTGAAAATGGTACAAAGGCATCGGGGCCCTGA
Source organism: Claviceps aff. humidiphila group G2b (assembly GCA_018360325.1). Lineage (NCBI taxonomy): Eukaryota > Fungi > Ascomycota > Sordariomycetes > Hypocreales > Clavicipitaceae > Claviceps > Claviceps aff. humidiphila group G2b. The sequence continues at coordinate 1,189 of SRQG01000454.1, forward strand.
AAAAGCTGGCATCAGGCGCTGCTGAGGCGACCTGTCGCGATAGTTAGCGGTGAACCACTAAAATTTGCAAAGAAGCAGCGCACTGGTCTCTAAAATGACCGCTTCGGAGCTTATCTTCAGCGCCCAAATCGCTGTCGAACTCGCTTTCAAATCGCTTTCGGCGGCCTTCTGGCGCAAACAACTGACAGAGCTATCAGAATCTTCATCCTCTCACGGAGGCCAGGGGGCAAGCCGCAAGCCGCGCTGGGCTACGTGACTGTGATCACTGATGATGAGGTAAATGGGGAGTTCATTTTCAAGTCGAAAAAATAAAGATGGTGTTTGCATAGCTTCAAAAGCCAGGTCGCCAAGCTGATGATTGACAGACAGCTGATGGTGGAAAGTCACGGTGCCGAAATCTATGTTTGATTTTTCGAACACGAATTGAATGTATCAGCGAAGTACCTAAATTAAGCTAGCAGGGGTCTACATGACACTAACCTTTTTGGGAAAGAGGGCAGGGTGAAATATGAAGTTATAACAGGGTGAAATAAGGTCTCCCCTCGCATGGAGGTTCCCGACAAAGTGGTACTGCCCCCCACTTCTTTTCAGCTAGCTTCGGTTAGGGTTAGTGGTTAGTGTTCGGGTTAGTGGTTAGGATTAGGTGTTAAGGCTAGAATTAGGTGGATATTATGGTTTTTTGAAGTGGGGGGCAGTACCACTCCGTATGGCACCTCACTCGCATGTGACATTATCACCGAAGGGATTCCCTGTTCCAATCACTCAGAACTTAGAAGTCAGAATCAAGAGAGAGCGGAAACCCTGAACTCTCTGACTGCGTTTGATCAACGGGATCGATATCGTCCGAGTCACCGAACGGAAACCTCGCCGGTCTCGCCCCTGATTTCTTGGGCTCGACAGCGTGGAAGCAAGAGCAAACCGACCAGGTATGCCGATATGGCACAAGTTACGAAGCGGAAATCGCGAAACCGAGTCATGCAATGAGGCTCTACACACCCGCTTCAGCGTTCCAACTGCGACAGAATCGGCCACATAACAGCTTACTGTGCGGCGGTCTCGCGTTGCGGGTGATGCTCAACCGGGGAGCACGAAGGGGGAGATAAAGGGTGCCAAGCACCCCAATGAGAGACCGCGCAAAGCTCCCGAATCTGTCCTCCAGGAAGCCTCCAAAGCTCCGCTAGCAGAGGCAGACGCCGAGAGGCCTAGGAAATCTTCTCCCCCGAAGCCTCATCACAGAAGTGAGGCAGACCTGAGGGAAGCCCCAGGGCCGCTGCTCCTATATTTTCAGCCTCTCCGCGTCCACGGCCGATACATACCCCACACCCATCTGCATGATCTATGTAGAAGTCCTTTACTGGAGCACGCAGATAGTGTTGAACTCCTGACCCGGCTCGGCGTGGTCGCACATAGAAGAACCGACAAATTGGAGACAAGACCCTTCCCCATCCTAGCCTTGCAGCATTCCAGTTGGCTATCTGCTGGCACTGGGCAGAGATGCACAGCAATTTATATGCACGGGCGACACGACACGGGTTCGAAACAAGAACCAGTAGGAACGGAGTAGACTGATTGGCGGTAGAATCAAAGGGCTTGGAAGTTTTTTGGTGTATGTTCCGCCGTACCAACGAGAGTGGAACACTCCAGTAAAGAAATTTTGGCGATATCGACGCGTGGAAAAAGCGTTGTGCTAGGGACTTTAACCAGCACCATCCACTCTGGGATAAGCGGGAAAGGAGGTCTCCAGGACTCCGAGGTGCTCGACTTCACCACGTACTAGCGACTCAAGCTCACAACGCCTTGAGACGAGGTCCCATGGAGCGCACATGGCAGAACCGACCACGAACGAGTGGCACACCAGCGACGCGGAGGTGGATTTTTTGGGAGAAAACGTCCCGCAGTATGCGGATAGTCACAGACGCAGACCCTATCACGAGCCGGAGACGAGGTATAGCTGGGGAAAACTTGTCAGGTAAATGCCACAAGCAGAAGCCCAGGTTCGGTTCGGCCAAGAGGCCGCAGATGCCCCGATATAGACAGTTGAGGAAGTCGATACATATGTACTGAGTGAGTCCATCGAACTTCAGATGAGTGCTTACCTATCCGGCCCGAGACGGTCTAGGGCAGGAACAGCAAAGCGCAAACGGCGGTGCAGGAGGCATGCAAGGGCCAAGGGCGATGGCGCGCGAGACGTACAAAAAATTGGAAGGCTGTCACAGAGATGCAAGAGAATCAGTCCCGAGTCACACGAGACGAGATGAGACACGCGGCTACTGGAGGCAAGGAAGGAAGACCTTTGGGCGCTAAAACGGTGGGCGAGTTTGCGAAGCGATCTCCCACCAGAGACCAAGCCGGTCCCGCCCTTACTACCTGGCGAAGGAGAGACTTTGACCACAGCGACGACCCACGAAAGAAAAGGCTGTCAGCACGCTTCTTCTCACACTGACGACATTCTGGAAGATCTGAACGACCGAGTCAAAACGCCGCAGACACCGCGTCCCCGACGGAAGACCACTTCACCAGCAGCGATTCAGCGAACTTCGGAGCGCCCCCACAACGGGTACTTCTTTCCAGAAAGCTAAGGTCGTGATTCTGAGGAAATCTGGCAAGACCTCGAAGAATACCAGAGAGCAGGAGCAGGGCGACCCATCTCGCGACTGAACATTCTTGGCAAGATCTCGGAAGCAGCGCTTGCGGCGCGGTTAACAGCCGTAGCAAAGGAGAGACCGGGCCTCTAAATGGGCAACAGGCAAATCCGGTCGACGGAAGTGGCTCTCGCAAGTTGCAACGTTGACAGAATTCATGCGAACGACGTGGCACCGCCGGGGGATTGCATCATTGCTCCAACTCGACATCTCTGAGGCTTCACTCTAGACGGGACGGTGCACCTACACCTTGAAAATTGTTTATGAACGAGAAGAGGTGACAGCAGGGGTATCGTAGGGTTCCCCCATATCGCCCGTTCTCTTCCTTCTGCATATGATCCCGCTGCCTGAGAAACTAACGTTAGCTGACAATATAAGTACGCTTGGTTCCTCTGATAAAACAAACATCATGATCTACGTAAAAAAGAAAGCGGAAGAGACGCGAGCGCCACCCGAGTTCTCCCGGACGATTTGCTAAGAGTGGAGCCAGGAGTTGGGCCTCAAAGTTCCATCCGCAGAAGAGCGAGTTGATACATTTCACTCGCAAACGACAAGCGGAAACGACGCTAGTTCGACTCGGTATCGCCACGATACAACTGCCTCAATCAGCCAGGATTTCAGGAGTAACAATCTCAGAAAGCTGATGTGCAGGGCTGACCAAGCCAAGATATTCGCAATGCTAGGGTGGCAGTGACTCGCCCTCACGATGCTGGCGGCGTCAACAGCTCCCTACGAGAAGCCCGCCTGCTCTACGTATATACATAGGTTGTACTACGATGACATATGGAGCCAGACCTGGCACACCTCTAATCGCCTAGGAGCGCGGCCAGAGATCTCGCGAAGGCGCTAGTCAAGGAACAGTCACAGTGCCTCGAAGTGGTCACCGGCGCCTACAAAGCCACCCCCGTGGTATACTCGAAACTGAAGCTGCAGTCCTGCCCATTGACTTGTACCTTACGCTCTTCCAGCATCGCTTCTACCAGAGAATCGAAAGCAAAGGTTGACAAGATCAGGCAAGCTTGCACGTCGGCAGGTCGCGGTATCGGCAAGGCTTTCCCAAGCTTCAAGAGCTTACGGCCCTGCGGCTATATTTAGCCGACGCCACGGGCTCGGGCGTGGCCGTGTGGGTATGAATAATGATTCAAGGAGCGGAAAGTAGCACGAAAGCGCGAACCATTGATCCACCGCGACCGGACAGCTTCGACTCCAACAAGAACATCAAACAGCTTCACCAGAATCTGTCAAAAAAACCAGCTGCCCTCGTCCAGATGCGCACGGGAAAGACAATGCTACGCGAGCTCCAATACCGCAGCAACGTCCCTCGTTCTGTCGTCACTGCCCTGAAGGTCCCGAGTCCATATACAATCCCATGATTGAACGTCTTGATTTAGATGACCCCCTACCGTTCACCCAGCCGTTCCCGCTGGCGCGACCGCTCTTGAGTTTTGATAACCCGAACCTCGCGCTCACGATCGTTCGGGTTTTCTATCATTGTCAATGATGCAGTGAATTGATGCACTTCTCATCAAGCTGCGACGCAATTGGCTTCAACCCCTGTTCGCGACCTGAGGTGAGTCTCTGGACCGCCAAAGGGATGCGAGTCAGTTCTCCCAAAATCCTATCGTGCATCTCGATGGCCATCTGTTGTGGTGTGATTTCGAGCTTCAGCGCCTTCCGCCACGTTTTGCTCGCGTGGGCACAGGTTATCAAGCAAACTTCTGCCAGAGGGGGGGCTTTTGCCAGTAACTTAGAGTTTCCGCCGCAATCGTATCGGCATTATCGAGGGGAAGGATTCTGATGATGTCTGGTTGATGAAGTGGCCTAGCTAGCGCCTGACTCCGTCTCAAATACAAGCTGTTTGTTATTTTGTTCGTGTTGTCCTCAGTTGCGCTTCTAACCTGCCTCCCCGCCTAGTATTTTTGGATCTCTCAGCATCTCACATGTCTGATATAGGGGCACATACATAACTTACGGGCCACGGTATCTTCTGTCTCACTGCAACACAACCGTGCATGCGCAACAAACTAGAAGGTCAAGAGAAGTGTACACGCATACACCCATTTCAGTGAGGCAGCAGTCGCCATTACTGAGTCGCAAAGCAGCGCGCAAGAGGAACGCATGTGCGCAGACAACAAGAGCATTAAATTGAGAGAAGTAGTACATGTGCACCCTATGTGCAGTTGTTCTTTAGTAATGTGAAGCGAAAGGAAGAAGTTATCGCGCGGATCGTCCTTGGTCAAAGTCTCCAAGTTTTCCACCGCTACTTTCAATTGGCTCGTCCTAAGTTCGCATGTGAAATAAGGAGTGAAACCGTGAACTCACAATTCACATTTGCATCTAACTCAAGCGTGAAATCAGCAGCCCTACCTTTGCCTAGTTTTCCCTGACAGAGACATGAATGATTCCGCTTATCAGAGAGTTCCGCGTGTGGATGGAAAACTCAGCCCTCTTCTGAATTCGAAGTGTCTGCAAGAAGGTGAGATCGTGGACGGGATGTGGTGTATCTACGGGATCCGGAGCACTCCATCGTAACTATCGGGCGCCATCCGTGCCATGGATCGTGTGTTCTGAGCCCATCGAAGATGTTATAAACCCGGTGCGCATTCGCTCTGGACCAGACCTAGCAACACCAAACCGGACGTTCGGCCCTGGGCGCGAAAGTAGTAATGCAGATTCCCCATCTGGCGCTAGCCTGGGCAATTCCACGTCATTTTGCGACCGATCGGCTGCAGCAACGCTCCTAGATGCCTGTGGGCTATGCAAGGACGGCACGCGGTCGGGGTAAACCATTGGAAACGTTTCCTCAAGACCGGTGGAAATGTGCCGTGATGGGATTCGGACTCGGCTAGAAACTGGGGTTTTCGGCGTCGACGTTGGCATATTACCGTGCCCAAGCATAAACTTCCGTGCGGCAATGCCCTGTTTCCATACATCAGGTCTTTGAGCACCATAGATCCCAAACTTCTTGTCTCTTTCGGCCGCAGGGCTCATGAAACGTATGGAAGGCATATGCGTGGAAGGAAACAGAAGCCCAGTCGAGCGAGATGGAGTATCCACCGGAGTCAAGGCTTCTTGCTTCACGCCGAGCCGTCGAGAAAGCGGCGGCCATTTCGAGTTTTTCGAAGTACTCCGGTGTGAATTGTTGATTCGGACAGTAAAGGCCGGCGACTGCAGTTCAGGAAAGATTTCATCGTGCTTTGATTGGCTTGAAAGGTGCCGCCACCTTTGGGAAGCTCTGTTACGGTAGTCGCGTGCATGTCTACGTCTCACCATGTCTGCCGAATGTGCCTGGCCACCCTTCTGAAGAGTGGATCTCGCCCATGCCTTTAAAGATTGGCGTTGCTGTTCTGTTGCCCAAAATTCCACAGCGTCCAGCTGTTGCTGGTGGTGAACGAAGGCGAGCTTGCTCCATTCACGTAAGAATTGATGCTCTCGAAGATTAACTGCACGAGTCTGTGATGTAGCTCCTTGAACAGCCTGGAGCTCCCAGGACACACAAATGGCTCGCTTACGAATCGCTTTGCCCAATGTTTGGTATCTATGCGCGACAGTTTCTGTCGCTTTGAAGACTGTAGCATGCGACTGCCATTGAAAGAGAGCCAAGAAAAAGCTTCGTCGCCGTCTTTTTGAGGAGACTTGAGTGTATTTCATCATAAGATGGCGGCGAATTACCAGCTTCATTTGCAGCTTTTTGTCTCTGACAGCTGTACCAACATGTTTTAGCAAAAGTGTGGCGCGTATATACCACATTGCTCGATATCCCAAAACATCGAGATGTTGCTGGCTTTGAGTAACGCTGGCTAGGTGACTAGCAACCTTCAGTGCAGACTTGGCTCTATAGCAGTCCGCCGAGAATGCTTGTAGCGCTGACTGACCGGTAATGACTGAAAGCCAAGCATAAATATGTCCCACGGCATATGTATACAGGCGCTTGCCACGGAAATTGTCGGCGCGTGCTTGCAGGCGCCAGGTTTCCAGCCTTCGGGCTGATAGTTCGATTGCGAGAACTTGCCGACACGCTTTGGCTCGAAAATTTACTTCTGCGCGAGTTCTCCAAATCCGAAGCCAGCGAAATCTTGCAAAAGCCATAGCAAACTGCGGAGCTAATTTAGTTCTGAGCATATGTCTTTTTTGGTAGGTCGTCCAAGTGATGAGGTTGCGTCTGTATCGGTAGCAACGAGTAATTTGCGCAATATTGCTTTTGACTTCGTCACAATTCCAAGTCCGAACAAGCCATCGGTTGATTGATGCTATCCGCACAAGTCTTTTTATGCTCTTTGTGGATAGTCGAAACAAAACACTACTGAGCCAGAAGTTTAGTATCTGAAATGTCAGTATACTGATCCGCGACGCGGCTGTCAAAGATGCCATCAGATTAAGCAGTTCTGCATGGCCATTTACAGCACGCTGCAATTTCTGCACCACAGACAGTGCTTTGAGACATCTGATTCTAGGCATCTGCGTGTTCGGTGCCTGAAACCAACTATTGAAGCACCGAAATCGAACCATGTGTCTCCTCGCGACGGCGTCTCGCTCTAGCCGAATAGCGGTTTCGTCAGCCCATCGACTTAGAATTCTGCTCGCGAGAAAAATTTGACGCGCTCGCGAAGCTCTGAACAGGAGGGCATTATGCTCATCTGGGCTCAAGTCATGTGCGGCTGCTCCAATCGCTATTTCAATTATAGGGTGGCTGAGGTCGGGTCTGAATATATGTTCGTTAATATCGGCTCTGTGCAATAATGCTCGAGATCTTGTATCCTCGTTAGCAACCATCAAGGCGCAGCGTGTCGTTCTATTTAAAATTCGCTCGTGCATAAATTTGCGCCACCGGTCTATCGCCGATATCATGGCCGATCTCCGGAAAGTCAAATACGCTCCATTGGCTTCCGCGAGTGAGTCATCAGAGACGTGGAAAATCTTGCTCGATTTCCGATCAGACTTGGTAGATACTGCTTCCAAGGAAGAAGCGTGAAGTTGTTGCTTCAAGTCCTGGGCGAGATGTGGGTCCGGTTGCATGCTTTTCGACCCAAGGCAATCTTGAGCGTTAGTGGTGGGATCAATCCGAGATGTCTGAGCGCATAATCCTGACTTTTGGAGTGCGGTTATTTCAACAGCTTCGTCAACTGAATCATAAGGTAATGAAGATGGCGAATCGAAAGTGGCTGCGCAATTATCAAATTCGAGAAGAATGCCCATACGCTTCAGCAAAGCGTGAAATTTTCGGATTAAAGAATCAGTCCCAGATTCACCGCCGATACGAAAAACCAGAGCGGAGAGATGATGGTCGGAGTCGGGATCGATACCAAACATCGGTAAAACATCGTCATAGGCCTTGAAAAGAGCGGCTGCAGGAAGTGGTTTCGGATAAGATGCCTGTTCGAATTGCTCCTGAGCCGTGGAAACGATACAGTGAAGAATAGTGATGTCTGCAGATCATGCGTCGTATTAGTCTGAGGGACCTCGAAGGTTTGTTGTTTAGCACCACTACATGCCTCTGTTGGAATAGTATGGCTGTTGTTTTGAAAGAGTCCATGAGGAGTTGCTAGTCTGGCCATCTTCTAGATCTAACGGCTGATCTTGATCTTGCAGCCCAACTTCGATATGTGCCACTATGGATTTGCGTCAGTGTAAGAGAGGTCATTCGTCAGCTAACTGAATAAAGCTTACTTTAAATCGCAATTTGTGGTCATTGTTCTACCCGACTACACCACCATTCATGAGACGCTCAAGTCTTTCAGAGCAGAGATTGCGGTTGGAGAGAATTGCGGTTGCTTAAGTGAAATTTGATGCATGGTCAACCTGCTAGTCCGATTTGCGGCGTGCAGCTCTAACGTGAAATCACAAGAAGTTGGTGCAGAGGAATCGTGTCAACGCATTGTCGCTTCGCCACTATGTTATTGTTGAATTAGAAAGGTTATGCATGAAGGGGGGGGAAATTCCCGTGACTTATTTTCCGTATAATTCTACCGTCCTAAATAAAATAAAGCGACATAGTATTTGAGTGCAGCCACTGCAGAAAACTAAGTCACTGGATTTCCCCCCCTTTCGTGCTTAGCCTCAAGGCCCTCCCGGGGCCTCGACAGGGAAAAAAATAAAGCGACATGATATTTGAGTGTAGCCACTGCAGAAAACTAAGTCACTGATTTTCCCCCTTTTCATGCATAGCCTCTCTAATTCAACAATTATCTTCCCTCGAGGCTGACACAACGACGTCACCTCGCCTCAAATCATCGCCAAAGACGCCGTACATATCTCAAGGTGCAGTTATATTCACTTTATACACTCCAAGTTTTCCATCAATTCTTAGTTCTGAGATATGTTTGCGTCTTTGGCGATGATTTGAGGCGAGGTGACGTCGTTGTGTCAGGCCTCGAAGGAAGATAATTGTTGAATTAGAGAGGCTATGCACGAAAAGGGGGGAAATCAGAGACTTAGTTTTCCGTAGTGCTATGTACACTCAAATAGGTACTCCGGAGTACATGTCACTTAATTATTTAGAACCTAGGTTACGGAGTACATACATAGGTATGTACATACTCGGGGAGCTGTTTTCCCCAAGTTGCTCCACATTTTTGGGGGGTCCTTTGTACAGCCCCACGTGAACAACGCGAAACGGGGAGACCTTATTTCACCCTGCCAAAACTTCATACATATTTGACCCTGCCCTCCTTCCCAAAACGGTTAGTGTCATGCAGCCCCCTACTAGCTTCGTTTAGATACTTCGCTGATAGGTACATACATTCAATTCGTGTTCGAAAAATCAATTTATCCTGGTGTTCTGACCTTTTGGTCGGGTCGGCAGGGATATCCGATTCCTCACAAGATCCCCCAATCTTGGGTGGTGAACCGTTTTTTGATGCCATAAACGAGGGCTTGGGAGAATACCCTCGTCGTTAGCGATCTGTTTGGCCGATTTGCCTGCTGTTAAGGCTGAATAGACGCGACTCCTAGTGCGTGCCGTCAAATGTTTTTTGAATGGCTTTAAAGGGCGTCGTGGCGTAGCCATGGCTGCTCAAAGATGATAGATTGATTTTTGGATGAAGCTATGTAGATTGACGCGTCGTGACGAAAAGTGGGGAGATTTTCGCGTTATTCACTTGGGGCCACTGTAGTGACTGTACATAGGTACATACCAGAGGCTAGAGCATTAGGTACATTAGGTAGGTGCTCCGTACTCGGAGAACTGTAATACGAGGGATGGAGGTTGTCAAACTCAAGGCATTTGTTGATGAATTGGTACACTGCGGGCAGTGTACATCGGGGCCATGGTGGCAGCATGGAACTCGCGTTATAGGACTATTTTTTCCGTGCCCATTGTGTTCTAACAAATCCCGATGAAGCCGTATGACTTTTTTGGGCTCGAAGCTGGGCTCGTGTTCTGCTGCTGCCGTGGGAGTCGCATCACATGACGGTTGTACATACCTACCAGCCGATTATGATATTCCCAGTTTCTCACAACGTGGGAATCCTACCTCTTTAGTCAAAAGAAAGTCCCATTTTGCCTCACAATTTCTCAACAGTAAATACGTATATACATAGGTACGTGACTGCTCACCCTTTGCTCTAGGCGCTGGACGTTTCTTTAGTGATCTTCCTCCGTACTCCGTTGACAGCGGTCACGTGACCATGCCAAACTATGTATGTATGCCTTTCAAGTTTCAAGTGCATTACCGCTTAGCCAACGGCCATTCCAAGTACCCTTATTGTACGCGATCGACGACACGATGCAGACCCAGTATCGCACCTATGCGCAGCAAGTGCCTCAAAGATCTCCCCATGGCGCCGGATTGCGCCGTGGTGGCATTGGTACAAGCTCCTATGGTGATTCATCGTGTTGAACAGAGTGAGACTAACACCTTTCAGGGCCTATGATGTCGTCAGGCCCTCATCCTTCTGTGCCTTTAACCCAAGCGCAAATTGCGCAACAGCAACAGGCACAGGCTCATGCCAATGAACTCGCGAGACGTCGTAGCCGCAAGCCCACTGACAAAAATCTACCTGAAGGCGTCGAGGAAACAATCATTGACCCGAACGCAGTACAGCGATACAAAGTTCTAAGAGAAGTTGAAAAGACTCTTGACTCCATTTCTACTCGAAAGAGGCTCGATTTATCCGATGCCACGAACCGAAGTTCTTACAAAGTAGGTATCGGGTATACTTCTCGAATGCTGGAAACGGTCGATTTCACCTGTAGAAACCTGGCATGGCTGACAGATCAGTAGCTTTCTAAAACACTTCGAATTTGGATTAGTAACACCGTAGAAGATCAAGCGTGGCAAGTTCGAGGGCACAGCGTCGACGCCTTTGACTTCACACCTAATATGGCAGCATCATATCGAGTCAAAATCGAAGGTAGTTTTCTAGACGCGGACGAAATGACAGGCACGACTGCAAGTATTTGCAGACAGAAGAGAGACTTCAGCAGTTCCTCGTATAGGATTAGCGAGGCTTTACAGGAAAAAAACAATTCTCGGGAAAGGCCACATCACAATGCTGGATTGTGCCCGACGAAGCATCGGTTTTCTCACTTCTTCAGAGCACTAATTGTGGAGTTTGATCATTCAAGACCCGGACATGCTACAGAGCAAGCAGTTGAGTGGAAAAGGCCAGACTTGTCGGCAAAAAATTCAAGTACTACACCCAGTCATGCCTTGGAATTCGATGAGCTCACTTTCAAGAGAAATGGCGATGAAAACTTGAATATCACAATAAACCTGCATCGGCATGAAGTTCCTGAACGTTACGAACTTAGCGCTGAATTGGCGGAAGTTCTTGGTATGACAGAAGCGACTCAGCAACAGGCGGTCACCGCGCTCTGGGAATACATTAGACTCTGGAATCTTCAAGAAGATGAGGAGAAGCGTAACTTTCGTTGCGATGAACTTCTAAAAAAGGTTTGAGATCTTTCAAGCTACTTGATGGACAGGCCAATAACGTTTTATTCAGGTTATCGGAAGAGGCGACATTGGTTACATTCCAATGCTCCATGAGTACGTCACTCAGCATCTTCGTCCCCTACCACCAATCACTCTACCTTACACAATTCGAGTCGACGAAGATTTTCATCAAAACCCTCAATCAACCGTTTATGATGTGCAAGTGTTGGTAGATGATCCACTGCGCACTTCGATGCCATATCTTTTGAATAACTCAGAATATGCCGCCATGCTCAAAGATATTAGTTCGCTCGATGAACAGTTAGCTCGCTTAATTCAAGCTACAGCAGTCTCGAAAGCCAAACACGCTTTCTTTACATCTTTAAGCGAAGATCCTGCCCAATTTCTGAAAACTTGGCTCGGTTCCCAGAAGCGAGACCTGGAGGTCATCTTGGGCGATACTGGCAGAGGTGCTGGGGACATTTTGACCGCCGAAGAATGGAGACGAGGCGGTGCAGACAGTGTATGGACAACGCAGAATGCTCGTGAAAGCGTCAATGTCCTATTATCCAGACAGCGATGAATTATGAGAATCTAGATCACCTCCCAACTCGTTAATCTGCCTTCTTTTCATTGGGTCATTTTACGCCAGCTCCGCGTCGAGTGCAGAGGAAACCGCGAGGCTCAAAGTTATCCACTCAGGTATCGAGGGACCTCTGCGATAAGCCAAAATGGAAGCTCGCCATCGTATTAGTTTTGAATCTGCTAGTGTCGCATTCAAAAATGCTTGGTGACTCATCATCCAGTAGCGGGATCCCCCTCAATTGCACCTCAGAAATATGTCGAGGTACACAGAACAACACGTTAAGACTGGTGGGCCGGTTTCCCTTTCGACTTGTACTTGCTGCAGCTATAATACAAAGACAAGAAGCCATCATGGCAAGTTTTTGACATGCTTGTGACCGTGGCTTATCTTTTTTTGGGTTAGAAACGGACAGATAAATCCTCATCTCTGCACCTGCACTGGGACGGGCGCCATGTGTCGTATCTGTTTAATAAGAAATTCCCGTTCATCAATGAATTGTTCATCTTCAGTTCGATCTTCAAGAAAGTGTGACAGGAACATCAATAGCTTGTCGCGATTCATGATAAGAATCTTCTGTACTGCGATGGATTTATGGGGATTGGCAACGAATACTTTGAAAACGTGAAACCCTTCATACTGAACCATTTTGCGATCATCGCGAAGCAGATTCATGCAAATTTTCAAGTGATCTCCAAGATCAACATAAGCTGTCATTACGCTATAGTTAGAGCGATCCAGTAAAATTTCCCCTAGAAGTTTGATAGATTGTCGTTTGGTGACATAACTGTTGGACTGAACTAATGTGCCGTGATATATCTCGAAAAACTTGTCGAAATTCACTGAAAGATATCGGGGTACAAGGTCCTTGTGTCTCGTCAGTAGCTCCTGTCCAACACATCAGCAAGGCAACTTGGATTGAAGGTTGAGAAAAGAGCATAAATACCCTAAAGGTCGTGAAAGCATCGGCCGCTACCTCGAACGAACTCTTATCAATCCAATCGAAGAATCTCCAGAAAACGCCTCTTCCGCTCTGCGGTCGTTCTCGATCAATGGCGTTCAATCCTTTCGCACTGGATCCAGGTTCGTCATCATCATCATAGAGGATTACTGCCGCAGCAGCCTCATTCTTTAGTAGTTCTCGGAGTACAGATCCAGCCGGTATAGCGCTCTCCTTGTGGTCATAAGACCTGCACAGTTCGACCAGAACCTGTGGTCTATTGCAAACGACGTAGGACAGAGCAATCGGATCGCTCTTCGGAGCAGCAGACACAGGACGAAATCGAAACACATATGAATATATGATTTGAACGTCTTTTCGCGATTCAAAGGGTAAACGAAAGAGGTTGACGGCAAGCAGGTGTAGAAGGTCCTCATCTATGAGGCCGGTGACAAGCTGATATATTTGTTCCGGAGAGCTGTCGGTTTCTTAATTTCTTGTCAGAAGTTGCATCACCGATTTGAAAATCATAGAGGGCCTCGCAAACTTGCCTTGAGTCCCTTGTAGCACGACTTTCATTTGACCCAGCACGCGCGCAAGGTCATCTGCCTGCAAGAAATCAGCACGAGCAGGAGTTTGGAGCATCGTAACGGAGCATTGAACCGTGTAAAGAGTTCCAATTACCTTGACAGAAGCATTGGGGCCGTCTAGTCGGCCTATGTGCTCTCGTGCTTGCCTAGCCAGGTCCGCGGTAGCTCGAGATCTTGCTCTGCCGAATAAAAAGGACATGATGGGAAAGGGTTCGGTCGTACGGACAGACTTCTGTAAATACCGAGTTCAGCGTAGGTCTCGTCACGATCTCGCTTCTTATGATGCTAAGCTCTCGGCGGCATTGGAGTTCCTAGCTCCGGCAGCTCGTTTACCATGCGGGTGGTATAGAATGAAAGCAACGTACGACGCCAATTACCACCGCTATCGCGTTAGTAATTACTACTTGCACCCCCGTGCAGAAAGAGCACCCACCATGTTACTGCCATCATCAGAGAGGAATGATCTGCTGAAATTCCCGCAATAGCCTGGAGCAAAGACTCTCAGTTTGTAACGATCTCTAATTACTTTAATTTACAATTTTTTCCCCCTTCATCATTGACATACATTTGTATGTATCGGTAGGTCAACGCGGATTTATGTTGTGCAGTGTTTCTTGAACAACAAGACCCACCTTGACCCACCTTGACTCATATGAACCTACCTAACCTAACCTTCTGTTTGAAAAGTTGTATGAAGATCTCTCAAACACAGAACTGTGAATGCTATTTTACTTGAAGCGCCAGTTACCATCGCTTCAATACGGGCAGTGTATAGTTGTAACTTACAGTCTAGTCTGACAATCGGTCCTTCAAGGAAAGGCTTCTTGAAGCTCAAGGATCATGTCGATAGACTTTCCGAAGGAGGAGGTAGCTACTATCGAGAGATGGCGATCCATTGATGCGTTTCATCGCCAGGTATGTAATTCCCGTCGCTCGTCGGTCTCAACCTTGAAATTTAGCTTTGCTAAGGTCTCAATGATATATAAAGCTCGAACTATCCGATGGCTGCCCTCTTTACACGTTTTACGATGGCCCACCCTTCGCAACAGGTCTCCCTCACTATGGACACTTGCTTGCATCGACTATTAAAGACATAATCCCCCGATATTGGTCGATGAAGGGTTATCATGTCGAACGTCGCTTCGGATGGGATACCCACGGTTTGCCAATCGAGCACGAGATCGATAAGAAACTTGGCATATCGGGCAAAGCAGCGGTTACTAAGTTTGGAATCGAGAAATACAACGAAGAATGCCGCGCAATTGTCATGCGTTACGCTTCTGAATGGCGATCTACAATTGAGCGTTTGGGTCGATGGATAGATTTTGACAATGACTACAAGGTGAGAGAGCTATGATGTTCAGTGAAGGTCTCCGAAAACTGACGAACTCTATCAGACCATGGATCCTAAGTTCATGGAATCATTGTGGTGGGTTTTCAAGCAACTATTTGAGAAGGGACAGGTCTACCAAGGGCATCGAGTTATGCCATACTCAACTGTCCTGACAACTGCACTAAGTAATTTTGAAGCCAACCAGAACTATCAAGATGTAACCGATCCAGCGATAGTGGTGTCCTTTCCTCTGTTGGATGACCCTAGGGTTCATCTACTGGCATGGACGACCACACCTTGGACGCTGCCTTCTCATACAGGTCTTGCTGTTCATCCCGAATTTGATTATGTCAAAATACATGATGAAAAATCCGGTAAAATCTTCATTCTTCTGGAGCATCTTCTATCCACGGTGTACAAAGACCCCAAGAAGGCAAAGTTCTCGCTAGTCGGGAAGATCAAAGGCAAAGAGATGCTTGGCTGGCGTTACAAACCGCTTTTCGACTACTTTTATGATGATTTCAAGGACTGTGGCTTCAAGGTCCTTAGCGGAACATATGTCACGGCAGACAGCGGAACTGGAATTGTGCATCAGGCGCCTGCTTTCGGTGAAGAAGACTACAACGTGGCTGTAGCCGCAGGAGTCATCGACGAGAAACGGCCGCCTCCTGATCCGCTGAATGACACCGGTCACTTCACGGCTAAAGTCCCAGATTTCGCGGGCTTGCATGTGAAGGAAGCGGACAAACACATCATCAAATACTTGAGAGCAACAGACCGTCTAGTAGTGGAATCGCAGTTGCGCCACTCCTATCCCATGTGCCCTAGATCAGATACCCCGCTTATCTACCGTGCGGTGCCATCCTGGTTCATCAGGATCCCAGAGATTATTCCAGACATGCTAAGCAATATTGAAGGATCACACTGGGTGCCATCTTTCGTGAAGGAGCGTCGGTTTGCGAGCTGGATAGCAAATGCTCGAGACTGGAACGTCGGTAGAAATCGCTACTGGGGTACCCCAATCCCTCTTTGGGTTAGCGAAGATCTAGAAGAGAGAATATGCATCGGCAGTGTGGAAGAACTGCGGCAACTCAGCGGCTTCCAAGGCGAGCTGCATGACATTCATAGGGACAAAGTCGATCATATCACTATTCCCAGCAGGATGGGCAAGGGTACTCTTAGAAGAGTGGATGAAGTTTTCGATTGTTGGTTTGAGTCGGGCAGCATGCCCTATGCCAGTCAGCATTACCCTTTCGAGAACGTTGAAAAATTCGAAAGGTCTTTCCCGGGTGACTTCATCGCTGAAGGTCTCGACCAAACGAGAGGGTGGTTCTATACACTTCTTGTTCTAGGAACACACCTGTTTGGCCGTTCGCCGTTTCAAAATTGTGTTGTCAACGGGATTGTCCTGGCAGAAGACGGCAAGAAAATGTCTAAAAGACTCAAAAACTACCCGGATCCTTCCATTGTGATGGAAAAGTATGGATCCGATGCCCTTCGACTCTATCTAATCAATTCACCAGTCGTCAGAGCTGAGCCACTACGATTCAAAGAATCGGGTGTTAAAGAAGTAGTGCAAAAAGTTCTTCTGCCGCTATGGAACAGTTATAAGTTTTTTGAAGGTCAAACTGCATTGCTGAAAAAAACGGAAGGGTTTGACTTTGTATGGAATCCCGACATGAAAACAGCGAACGACAACGTGATGGACCGCTGGATTTTGGCCAGCTGTCAAAGCCTCCTAGAATTTGTAAATGCGGAAATGCGAGGTAAAGTGTCCTCATCGTTCAAACAACGTGCATTCATTAACATTATTCCAGAATATCGACTCTATACGGTTGTGCCGCGACTTCTGGAGCTCATTGACAACACCACCAATTGGTACATCCGATTCAATCGTCGACGACTCAAAGGGGAAAATGGTCTTCATGATACGCAACATGCGCTCAACGCTCTGTTCGAAGTTCTGTACACTCTTTGCCGCGGTCTAGCCCCCTTCACGCCATTTCTTTCGGACACCATTTACCTCAAGCTGCTAGTCCATATTCCAAAGGCCCTTCAGGCATCGGACCCCCGATGTGTTCATTTTCTATCATTTCCAGAAGTCCGAAAAGAATTGTTCAATTCCGAGGTTGAGAGAAGAGTTTCTAGAATGCAAAGAGTTATCGACTTGGCTCGGGTCTCAAGAGAAAGGAGAGGCATTGGTCTGAAGACGCCACTGAAGACTTTGGTCGTCTTACATCATGATGCACAGTATCTAGAAGATATAAGGTCCCTTGAGAGATATATAACCGAGGAGCTCAACATTCGAGAGCTCTTGCTTTCCAGCGATGAGGCGAGCTATGACGTTCAATTAAGCGTGACGGCGGATTGGCCGATCCTTGGTAAGAAGCTCAGGAAAGACATGGCGCGCGTGAAGAGAGCCCTGCCGAGCTTAAGCAGCGATCAAGTCAAGGAGTATATGCAGACTGGGAAAATTCTCGTGGATGGCATCATGCTAGAGGCCGGTGACTTGCTAGTGCGACGTGGGGTACGCGAGAATGCCACAATCAGGAGTTTGGAGGTCAACTCGGATAATGACGTCCTCACAATTCTGGACTCGGAGATCGACCCTAGTCTGGCTCAGGAAGGTTTGGCACGAGAGGTCATTAATCGAGTTCAGAGACTGCGCAAGAAAGCAGGCCTTCACGCTACAGACGATGTAAAGATGGACTACCAAGTTCTGTCCGATCCTGATAATATAGGTTTGGCTCAGGCTTTAGCCTCGCAGTCTGGTATGATCGAAAAGACCTTGCGGCGATCTCTAGATCCATTCCAGGAAGGGGCTGAACTGGAGCGGTTGATTGCAGAAGAGAAGCAGGAGGTTCAGCAAGCAACGTTCATGGTCCGGTTGCTGAAGTCATAAAATTTTTAGGCCTATCGCCTACTTGGCCGGTTCACTCATGATTTGATAGATATTGAGACTTCTAACTACTCAGAGGGTAGAACATGGGGGTTGTAGCTTTAGTGTCGAGAAGGTGATACAGAATAATTCGGCTATTAGATGACAATTCTTTTGGCCTTCATCTCAGCTTCTGCTAGTTGACCAAGTTCGTGTGGAGTTCACGAAAGCTTACCTGATAGCAGTCCTTGAGCTTGAAGAACTCCTGGTAATATCCCTCTTTTCCACAGCCTTATAATCCGCTATCATACCGGAGGCCGCCCCTGGCTCACTGGGTTGGGAGTCGCGAGTTCGTCCAAACAGGCACCAAAACGCACTATTCCGTTTGAGCATTCCTATGGACAGCATAAAATTGCTAACCGGACAGCATTCTCCACAATTCTTGGTCTCCTTTGTACCCCGCCAAATTACAGTGGGAAGTAAATGACCAAACTGTACGCATGTCTCAACATCACCACGCCGCCTCGGCGATTCACTTTAGCTTCTCGACTCGCTCAATTCAATTAATTCATTTTCGGTGTTCTGAATTCTTCTATCATTGTATCTACCCAAATTACGTACGTCATTCGTGG
>SRQG01000455.1:0-19526 GCA_018360325.1 Claviceps aff. humidiphila group G2b
TTCCCCAAAATTGTTTGCACCATCGCCCGCGACCTAGACGTGGCCGCCGGAGCCGTCTACCAAGTTTATATCGGCGAGTTCGAGCCGCTGAACCTCCTCCGCCTGGACCCGAAGCGCGGGTGGTTCGTTTATGAGAAGGAAAGCACCGACGGGATGGATGATTCTTCCGGGACGATGATTCTTAAGAAGAAATTTTTCACTGCAAATGATTACGGCGACACCCCATCACGATTCATCACTGCATTTTCGAACTACATCGTCGTGTACTACCGCCTCTTCGGCGTCCGGCGTTTGGACGTGCTTTTGGCCCAGCTCAGATTCCTCAGCCATGTCTTGCAGCTGTCAGAGACTTTGAACTGGGAATCCTGTCTCGAATACGCGATGAGACGGTTGACCGCCATCAGAGACAACGATGTACACGACGTAGCGGAGTGGAATATCTGATAAAGCAGGGTTCTCAGTCGGAATGGGTCGGGATAATGTTGCTGGGAGGTTATTAGGATGTCCTGGGTTAAGACTTACTTATTGGACTGGGCTTCATTATCGCAACGGGATTGCTGCGTGTAAGACTATAGAAATGGCTGTTAGTCGTGTCTTGAGTTCCAGCTAAAGCTTCATGTTACATGTATTTTAAAATACTCCTCGTTGGATATCTCCTAGTCTTGATCTTCAATGAAATTCAGTCACGTCTTTCTCAATAAGTATGATTCTTGATAGAATTTCAAATTTGAACGAGCGATTTATAATTTTATATCAAGTTGTGACGCGGATCTTTCAACGATCGCGAGTCCGTGCGATCCACGTGCAAGTACTGATAAGTGCGGGCCATCATGGAGACTTGGACAGGTCACAGTCTACAGACTCACACCCCAGACTTCCGTATTATTATAAGACGGAGCCAGTGAGCCACACCGTGCCCCGGCCCCCTGGGCCTACGAAGGCCGGCGGGGTCCAGCTGGTTCGTCACTTCAATCTTTCTCGCCTCCTGGGCGGCACAAGCGAGACCGTTTTCCTCCTCCAAGAGCTCGGCTCGCGCTCAAACGGCCTCGTCCCCCGAGCGGATGTTGTCAAGCGTGCCGCGGTGCTGTCCGGACTCCGGAGGAGCCCCATTCGGGCAAAGGAGTGGGGCGGGTGCTGACCATTTTCAAGATTTGTATAGGAATGGGTTGGAAAATGAGGAGAATAATCCGTAGTGATGGAACTGAATTTTTCCCGCAAAAAGGCTTTTCTGCACCGAGTGTTCGTGTTGTGTAGCTTTTTCTGCGCCGACACGGCGTCGAGAGGACTGGCGAGTAGCGACTTCTCATGGGGTATGTGCTCGGAAGATGACGTCTCCTATACTACTTTTAAGTTTTGACTTTCGAAGTGGTGAGACTCTATGGACTCCGGGAATGTCCGTATAAGAAGCACTGGGAGACACAAAAAGCTATGTGCGGCAAGTATCATCTTCAGACTCGCGACTGGTGGCCGGTGGTATGGGTCTGTATTTCAATGATGATGTTGGCCAGCTGGATCAGAATTATTCACCTGTCGTGATATCTAGGAATTAAATATATTGTCCTGGAAGGCCTGGGGCAATTTCTTGCAGACCTCATCTTTCAGATCCCATTCGCCAATCTCACCACGGGGTGGACCAGTTCACAGGAGGAGGCCCCTGAACTCCTGGAGTGCGGTCGCCGGTATAATGTATGTATGGGTCTTTTCAGGTTGCGGTATTCGTCCCGGCACTCGAGCCCCGGTTTGGGTCGAGGAAGATCAAATCGAGGTGCTTGAGTATCGAGTATCTGTCCCACTGTCCTGAGAGTTCGAGTGCCGTCGGATGTCCGGGACGATATTCGCAACATGGAGATGCCCATACCGGACTCCAGGACTCCAGGACCTCCTGCTGAAAGAGGAGCTATAAAACTGCCTCAGGCCTTCTTTTCGTAGTCGATATTCCAAAATAGATAGCGCTGCTGCGTCATCTCTGTTTTCGTGCTGTGACATACTCCGTAACAAATACGGTACCTAAGATCGAACTTTTACAGCCAGTGTCACGTGCTTCTGCTCACTCCACGGCTTCAGCCCGTGCCGGATTCGACTGAAATGTGCTCCCCGAAGCTGCCCTGATAGAGAGTTTGCGAATATGTACTCCGTACAGATCCGTCCACAATCATTGCGTTGCTGGTGCGCTCGAAGCATTCCAAGGCTCGTCCGTGTTGTGGTCTGTTATGGACCCCGCAGCGTCCAGCCTCAACAAGACAGAGTGTTCAATTGTCTGTGCGAGGTAGGTACCTAGGTACTTCGTAGGTAATCACCATTTGTGGATCCTCATCCAGCAAGGAACCAACCACAAGCTTCAGTCCCGCGCAGCTGCCGCAGGAGTCAGGACAGGGGACACGTAGCGGCAAGTACATGTGGGTACACTCCTGTCCGCAGCATGCAGCTTCATTCCCCAAACCGAGGGCTGCAGCTGGAGGGAGGCTTTCCTTTGCATTTCGCGTCGACCGGTCCACGCGCCTGGCTCTTCTCTTCATCATCGCGTCTCTCTTTCTGAATCTTGTTTCTCCTTTCTTCCTCTGTCGGATCTCTCCGCTGCCTCTTCTTTCTTTTGTCTCTTTTATTTCTTTTCAAGGAAAGGAAAAGCAACCCCGGTAGGGCGATCGTTTCCCTATACAATTTGGTGTGAGTGACGAAATGGCAATCCTCCCGTTCCAATCGCTCGCAGCCATGCGACAGCAATTGTACACCATATCCGACTTCAATTTCAAAGTCATCGACTGACCATCTTGCCCAATGCAGAGCCATGGCCCGGCCTCAGACGCCGCAGGGAAGCCTGCGGCAGAGGACTACTGGCTCGAAAAAGGCCGACTCTCCCGAAGCGACCATCGAAGTAGAGCTCGACAAGCTGTCCAAGGCCGCCGCGCAGCAGAATAATAGTCCATCTTGTGAGCGCGATCACTGGTTCGCCTTTTCGCTGACGACGATCCTGGCCTTCGTCACCCGGTTCTGGGGCATCAGTCATCCCAATGAGGTCGTTTTCGACGAAGTCCATTTCGGCAAGGTAGGTTTAGGTACAAGAGTCGTGCTGGCAACGGAGTACACCTTGCTGATTAGACCACTGCATAGTTTGCGTCCTTTTATCTTGAACGAACCTACTTCTTCGATGTCCACCCTCCGTTTGCGAAGCTCCTGTTCGCGTTCATGGGTTGGCTCGTTGGCTACGACGGTCATTTCCATTTCGAAAATATCGGCGATTCGTATATTGATAACAAGGTTCCCTATGTGGCCTTCCGAGCGCTTCCTGCCATCCTCGGCGCGTTGACGGTGTCTGTCTCATATCTCATCATGTGGGAGT
The DNA here is from genome assembly GCA_018360325.1 of Claviceps aff. humidiphila group G2b. Lineage (NCBI taxonomy): Eukaryota > Fungi > Ascomycota > Sordariomycetes > Hypocreales > Clavicipitaceae > Claviceps > Claviceps aff. humidiphila group G2b. The sequence goes on from SRQG01000455.1 coordinate 3,338, forward strand.
CTGGTTACAGTGTTCCCGCGTGCATCCTTGCTGCTGGACTTGTACTCTTTGACAACGCCCACATTGGTCAAACGCGCTTGATTCTGCTTGATGCCACTCTCGTGCTGGCAATGGCTTGTAGCCTGCTGTTCTACATCAAGTTTTACAAGCTTAGACACCAAGCTTTCAGCCGAAAGTGGTGGAAATGGCTCATTCTTACTGGGTTTGCGTTATCCTGTGATATCTCGACCAAGTATGTCGGTCTTTTCGCCTTCATCACCATTGGCTCCGCTGTTGCCATTGATCTTTGGGAGCTGTTGGATATCAAGCGCCCCGGGGGTGCCATCAGTCTCCAATGCTTTGGAAAGCACTTCGCCGCCCGCGCGGTCGGCCTCATCATCCTCCCCTTCTTGTTCTATTTGTTTTGGTTCCAGGTCCACTTTGCTGTTCTCTCCCGATCTGGCCCCGGCGACGACTTCATGACGCCTGCATTCCAAGAGACACTAAGCGACAATGTGATGTTGGCAAATGCAGTGGATATTCAGTATTACGATACCATCACAATCAAGCACAAGGACACCAAAGCCTTCCTGCACAGTCACACCGATCGGTATCCCTTGCGTTATGATGATGGGCGTGTCTCTAGCCAAGGTCAACAGGTCACGGGCTATCCACACAACGACACCAACAACTACTGGCAGCTTATTCCCTCGAACGACGACAAGCAGATGGGACGACTTGTCAGGAACCACGACACTGTACGGCTGAGACACGTTGGCACGGACTCCTATCTCCTGTCGCACGATGTCGCCTCGCCCTACTACCCCACCAACCAGGAATTTACAACTGCTTCGCCAGAGGATACCTACGGCACTCGTGTCAATGACACGCTATTCGAGATTCGCATCGAAAATGGCAAGATGCACCAGGAGTTCAAGACGATTGCCAGCTACTTCAAGCTCATTCACTACCCAAGCAAGGTTGCCATGTGGACACACAGCAAGCCGCTGCCCGACTGGGGTTCGCGTCAGCAAGAGATCAACGGGAACAAGCAGGTTGTCCAGGGTTCCAACATCTGGTTGGTGGAGGACATTACCACGTTGCCTGCTGACGATGTCCGTCGCCAAAAAACAGAGCGTGAAGTCAAATCATTGCCTTTTCTGCAAAAGTGGTTTGAACTTCAGCGGGCCATGTTCTACCACAATAGCAAGCTGACAAGCAGCCATCCGTATGCTAGTCACCCGTATCAGTGGCCGTTCCTGTTGCGCGGTGTCAGCTTCTGGACGCACAACGACACTCGGCAACAGATCTACTTTGTTGGAAACCCGGTTGGATGGTGGTTCGTAGCTAGTCTGCTCGCCGTGTACGCCGGCATCGTGCTTGCCGACCAAATGTCATTGCGCCGCGGTATTGACGCCCTGGATCACCGTACGTATTGCATGGGCGCGAGCTCAGATAGATTCATTTCTTCGTACCACTTATTGCCGTGTTGTACTGAGATCTAACATTGCTTACAGGGACTCGATCTCGGTTGTACAACTCGACCGGTTTCTTCTGGATCGCTTGGGTGACCCACTACATCCCGTTTTTCTTGATGGGTCGCCAACTCTTCTTGCATCATTATTTGCCCTCGCATTTGGCTTCTTGCCTGGTTGCTGGCGCACTCGTCGAATTCATATTCAGTGTTGAACCAATCGGCGACCAGCAGACCTCCAAGAAGAATCCTCGGAAGCACATGTCGTCCCGCGAGAGGTTTGCCGGCCACAGCATGATGGGCGCATGGATTGCCACTGCGGTGATTATGGCTGTTGCCATTGCCGGATGGTGGTTCTTCCTGCCCTTGACATACGGATACCCGGGCCTCAGTATTGAGCAGGTTAACCGAAGAAAGTGGCTTGGCTACGATCTACACTTTGCGAAATAAATACGATGGAACGCCAGGTGAAGAGAGAAGGCGCCAAGGAGGAGAAAAAACCAAGGAGAAGAAAAAACCAAGGAGAAGGGTGCCATTTCTGTATTGCACAGGAGAGTGCGGTGCAGCAGGGCAAATAATATTGGTGAAATGATGTGCCGGGTGCGTGGCGTTATTCAATGTACTAGTAACGATTTCTAAAAGGAGGGCGCCTGTATATTGGGGCGGAGCAGGTAATTGAATGGATAAAGCAACGGTAATTCCAAAGTGACTCAGTGAGTCGAGTATTGAGTGATGATGCTAAGTGATGTTGCCTCGTAGACACCTCTACCAATAAAATGCAAATCGCGCCATTGAGCCCATTTTTGGACCGCCGCACCAATAACTTCACCTCGGACGGGCTGAGGCTATTTTGCATGCGCGAGACGCTCAATTGAGTGATTTGACGTGGATGGAGGTGCATGGTTGTTGACGCGACGCGACGGAGATTGAGGACAGTACCTACCTAATGTACCTATGTACCTACACAGGCCTGCCGTTGCTCTTAGCTCCAAGAAACGAACGCGACACATCAAGACCTGGCATTGCTCATCGCTTCAATTCCACGCTCGCGTTCGTTGGACCAGTTTGGCTCCAGGCGCAATGACTGCCTGCTTCAACAAGCCCCTTCATCAATAAGAAGCGCTCGTCGACTTACGCGCGCACCATCGAGCCCGTCCCTGTCATGGTGCGCCGGCACCATGCTCCTCTCTCCCACGAACTGGCTCTACCTTCGCCGCCTCCTCCGTCTGCGCATCACCCGAATCGCGCTCCTCCTCTTCTGCCTCTTCAACTTCCTTGACGTCCTCCGTATACACCACAACCTGAACCACCACAGCCATGTACGCCGTCGCAACGCCGCTGCCCCCCCTACCGCGCTTTCTCGCCCACACGAACGAATCTACATTGCTAGTATGCACTTCAACAACGGCGAGATCCTCAGAAGCCATTGGAACAAAGCTGTTCTGGAGCTGACGGAGGTATTTGGCCCGAAAAACGTCTTTGTGAGCGTGTTTGAGAGCGGAAGCTGGGACGATAGCAAGGACCTGGTGCGAGAGCTGGATCAGGAGCTGGGCAAGAGAGGCGTGGCCAGGCGGGTCGAGGTCTCGGATAAGACGCATCAGGATGAGCTGGATGATCCAATAAAGGGGGAAGGGTGGGTGAATACGGCGAGGCATAAGAAGGAGTTGCGGCGGATTCCGTACTTGGCCAAGTTGCGGAACCGGACGATTAAGGACTTGCTTGATCTGCACAACGAGGGTGTGGAGTTTGATAAGGTTCTTTTCCTGAATGATGTCGTATTTACAGTACGTGGTTTTCTTCTTTCCCATATCCAGGATCCCTGTATCCAGATCAATTGGCGGGGCGACCCAAGAAAGATGTTACTTTAACGGGATGCTTCTGTGTGAACGAACTTTCCCGGTTCTAACGTGAAACGATGCAATTTTTGACAGAGATACTGCCTTCTAACAAAGAAATTTACAGGTTCAGGATGTGTTGGACCTGATGGATACCAATGGGGGTGATTACGGAGCGGCCTGTTCTCTGGATTTTGCGAAACCTCCGCTGTACTATGACACGTTTGCGCTGCGGGACATTGAAGGCCATGAGCACGTCATGCAGACGTGGCCGTACTTCAAAGCGAGGACATCGAGGCATGCTCTTGTGCGGAACATGGACGCTGTGCCTGTCAAGAGCTGCTGGAATGGTATTGGTATGTTTGATGCACAAGCTCTGGCGGGACAAGCCCCCTCATATCTCTATCCTTTTTTTTGAGAGAGTCATTTCGAACGGAACATTCTTCAATTTTGAAAAGTCTAACATCATTAGTCGTCATGCCCGCCGAGCCATTCGTTTCTTCCACAACCAGTCTCCGCTTCCGCGGCGTGCCAGACTCTCTGGCGCAATTCCACCTCGAGGGATCCGAATGCTGCCTCATCCACGCCGATAATCCGCTTTCTAGGACGAGAGGTGTCTATCTCAACCCACGGGTACGGGTCGCTTACAACGCCGCGGCGTACGAGGCCACGCATCCTGCTGCCGGGTCGTGGGTGTCCGCGGGGGACATCTTCAGAGGGATTTGGGAAAATCGGCTAAGGCGGTGGACGACGTCTATGATGACACTAAAGGGTGTTGTTGTACGATCGCGCTTGAAGCGCTGGGGAAGGCAGAAGAAGGGAAATGAGGAACCAGGTGTATTTTGTCTGATTAATGAGATGCAGGTTCTGGCGCATAATGGATGGGCACATGTATGATGGAAGATGCTCCTGCGAGAAGAAGGTGGAGAAGGGGCATTACATGATGATTACAGTATGAATAGTCGGACACGGAAGCTGCTGCACCTTCCTTCAGTTTTGTCTAATAGACCTAGGGCGAGCTGTCAGCCTGTTTCATTTCTTTTTATCTCGCCTTGCATGATTGCATCCCAACCTGCAGTCTCAATCCGTCTCCTTCATCATCTCTACACGATACTAACTTCATCGTGTTCACGTCGCACGAATCACAATTAACTCTAAGCCGAAGCCTGAAGGTCGGCGATGAATTCTTCGCGGTCTCTTTTTGGCACCCCTGCCTTCCCGATTCGCCAATGATATCGTTCCGCTTCTACCCAAGAAACCGAGCCCGGCATATCGTGTTCAAGTCGCACGAATCACGGTATCACGAACCCCAACAGCGTGATGTATTCTCTAGACCGTGATTCTCTGGACAGCCGGACGGGGAAAGAAATCCGCGCCCTCATGGAGATGAAAGGGCGTGGGATGTCATGGAGCAAGTTAGCAACATCGCTGCTGGGATACCTCAGACCTGGCAGGAACGCGAAATTGTGTCGAGGGAAGTATGCTCGTCTTCTAGCAGACGAAGACATGAGGAGCCAACTGGCAACCTCTCATGAGTGGTAGGTCAATGACTCAATATTCGCTGTGCAAGACGAATTGGCATTCCAAACACGTGCTTCGCCTGAACGCTCAACACTCACATGCCTGTTAGTCACAGAGAAAAGGCATGGAGCCCCGTATTCATCGTTTTATTGACCCTACTTCTGTTATGCTTTCATCTGTTAGGTATTGTGAATCAATTCTTGCAAGTTGAATGGAACACCAATCATTCATTCGACATGGTGGTATACCGTATACCAGAACAATTTAACCTTTTGTTCTTGCTTTTTTTCATTTTTGACCGCTGCGGTTACCGGTATACGCTAACTAGATCGGCTCTTTAAGACCCCTTTTGCCTTATCTTGTCCGTCAGGGAATGACTTAGAAGTCGCATCGACGCATCCAGGGAATCTGCCTGGTGAAAGAAGTACTGAGGTCTGAGGATAGGCTATAGCTGGTACTGGTGTAATTTTCTCTTTTGTACCTTTTGCAACATGTGAAGACATTCCAGAGTTTGATCCAATGTTTCGGAGTTTGGTCCGCCGCCACTTCCATTTTGTTCCGCCAGCCGAGTCCGTCGCCCGATTTCGTCAGGAGTCAGCACAATTGATTGACCGGCAAAAACAAATCTCAGAGACTTCACGAGAATGCAACTGTAATTTATATAGCTTTGACTCAATTTGTATGAGATATCATCAAATTAATTAAGCAGGAGTATTCGAATTACGAGGATGATAGTATATTTCTTCTCGTCTTGTCTGATGTCATCAGATAAGTCAAGATGTTCCATGTATTCCTGAGATCAGCCCGTCTGGGACCCTTCAAAGCAGCTCAGTATCAGGCCAGCCGCCAAGCAGCCTGCAGGCTCTTCCAAGGGTTTCGTCTCCTTGACTTTTGTCCGCTCCTCCTTTTCGTACCACTACCAATTCTCATGCTCACGGGCCACGTGAACTTGGATGGCCCTAGGAGTCGAAATGTGAGTCGTGACCACTGACGAAGACGAAGTTCACCAAGCTCAGACTCCCGTCTCCCTCAGCGGGCCCAAGAATATACCATTACACCTAGTACGTGTTCTCTGTAAACAGTTACACCCCGAGGGGGTCAGAAGGTAACTAAACCAATGCTCTTAAAGAGAAGGCCCAAGGGGGGTCAACTGTCCCACTCATACCTATCCGAAAATTTAAAACAAACTTCATGGGCCATGGCGCCATTGCGCCAATACATCTGCTTCGCAAATTGCCACGGAACAGATGCCCTGCCACCAATCTTGGTCCACATTTCGACCTTTTGGCTAGCAGAAATGTCAGTGTCGAGTGGTGTTTTTGCAAGGTGAGCAAGGTTCTGGAATGCATTACACTTGCAAGTTGCCTTGCTCGGCAAATCTTGACTTACCTCTCGTACACCTTGCACAAGGTGTTTTGGCGCTCGATAGGCCATCTATCGCACCTTGCTTTCATCTGCCGGTAGTACTTCCGGCAGGCTTGTTTTGTTCGGCCGGGCAAATGGGCTGCGATCTCCTTCCAGTTCGAGGTGTGGTTGCGCGTCGCGAAGAGCTTGGCCTCTTTCAGGTCACAATCAGGTGCGTGACCCTCATCACCGCAACCACCACGTTCACTAATTGTGATATTTCGTAGTCCGGAGAATCCATTGTCAGCGTTCGGAGATTTGGGAATGTGGCCAGGAATCGCGGCAGAGGCAGGTCCTCGAATCTTGCTCAATTTGGCTTTTGGCGCTGCATCGTATTTCTCTTTGGTGAACTTCGTCTTCGTCACATTTCGACTCCTGAGTCCTAGGGCCATCCAAGGGACCGAGTACACGTGGCCCGTGATGTGCTTCTTTCTGTCGACTTGCCGCTGTAATTTGTAGCTAAAGTGAGGTGGTACTGCTCGGAATTCTTTACAAATACAGGTATACCCGGACCGTATCTTTATTCTCTAGGAAGAGCATCGTCCAACGTCACGTCGTGTTATAAATTATAAATAATAAACCCTACTTCTGTTATAATTTTATCTGTTAGTTATTGTGAAACACGCCCTGGAACACCAATCATTCTTTTGACATGGTAGTATACCGGATAAAAATAGCTTTGTATTCTTGCTTAGCTTCATTTTTGACCGCTGCGGTATATGCTAACCACATCGGCTCTATAGGACCTCTTTCGCCCTATCTTGTCCGTCAGGAAATGACTCAGAAGCCACATCCAGGGAGTCAGCCTGGTGAAAGAAGTACTGAGGTCCGATGGTAGGCTATAGCTGTTGATGGACATGATGAAGGCTGGAGTGCGAGGAAAATTGAAACTAGAGGATGACTGATACTCGATATGATGGATTGCGAAGAAAGTGAAAGTTGGACACAAAACCTAAGGACTCGACTGCTACTCTTTTATTTCCACCAAAATGTGCGTTTACCAATAAAATCGTTCAGCAGTTGACAGTTGTGCGCACTTGCCAGTTTTTCAGGTGCGCACAGGTGCCCACTACGCGTGAAGAGAAAGAGCAATGGAGAAAGTACACCTAGAGGGATATTTACTCTTGGATCTTGGAAGTGCGTAAAGTGCTTGTTCATTGAATCAGAATCATTAACCATTAACCAATATCCACTCGCTAACGCTCTACAGACTACCAATGCATACATGTATGGTGTGCACTCTATAAATTCTCCCGCGACCTGCCGCAGCCGCTAGACATCGCCTCGTGGCTCCTGTCTATCTCTCCGATCAAAATCATAGAACGATCTGATTCCAGGGAGACATTGGTTCTGCCACTGTTTTTCTTCCTCACCAAGGATAGGTGGAAGCTTTAAAGACTCTCTGGAGAAACAAATGTCCGAGGAGCGCGCGGGATGCCACATTGGCGATGAGACCTGATGGGCATCATCTTGCAAGTTCGTCGCACTTTGATTACGATTAATTTGATTCAGCTGGCCATAATACCAGTTCTTCACGGCGTTATCGCTCCGGTTCCCCAGGTGTCGGGCTATCGCAGCCCATTGCGTCCCCTTCCGGCGCACCCAGTCGAGGATCACTCTACCTTCCTCCTCGGTGATTGGGGAGAGGTCAAGATCAGGTTTGAGGTTCTGGTGCCAGCGCTCACGACACTGTTTCGCTGATCGAGTTCCAACATGTTGGGATACTTTTCCCCAGTCGTGAGCGCCTTTCTGCTTCACCCAGGCCGTAAGCAGACGGTCCTCGTCGGGCGACCAAGGGCCATGTTTGCGCGCAACATTTACGCGGGGTCGAGCCTTGTGGTAAAGTTAGAGGTTCAATGATATGCTAAGGGGCGGCTAGGATGTCATACCTGTTGCTCCCGGGGTGGACTCGTTGTTTGCAGTTCACGTACAGCAACAGAAACTAGAGCGTCCATTTTTTGCCGTTCAATATAGGTGAGCGAAGCTGCGAAGCACAAGGGACAAAAAGCAAGTAAACTTTTAAACAGTGAGGAGAGTGAGGAGAGTGAAGCGAGTAAAATAGTACGAGGAGTAAATCAAGTGATGGAAGCAGTGATGGAAGCAATGAAGGCAATAATCAGCAGTGAAAAAGAACGGGTGGAAAAGGTATTATATAGATTTCCGTAAGAGATACCACGTGATGAACCTCAACCCGGCCCATGAGGTGAGGCTCGGAGTATACCTAACGACGTATGGGACTATGGGTAGGCGACAGGTGTTGGTAAACGACACTAGAGGCGTTTGAGAGAAATATCATGTGAGACGCGTGCGCTTAGATAGAAATCCTTTGTTAGCGCTGCTTAAGCTTGAGTATGTCGTCAACTGGTTCGGAGAACGGAGAACACGTCGTCAAATGGTCTGGAGCGCGAAGTATACGCTGCACACTGCCACACTGTACACATGCGTCTCTAACCGGCTTGGGCCGACACTGGAGGTGATGTCCCGTGTGGAAAGTGGCAGTCATAGCCCATGGCCCTTGACTACCCACCTATACCTATGTACGTATTAACCCCGTAAGTCTTTTTCTGCTCTCAACTTTCAACATAAATAAGGTTTTCTTACACTCGTATCTCGGATCTGATTACTTAGGTGCGTTCCACCCGGGTGCGTATCAAACTTTCGCGGCTCTACATATCTGAAAGAAGCCCCGAGCTGTGGCAGCCTACTGTGGCTTGAGCAGGCTTCGTTGGCCATCTTGGATTCTTCACCATTCGACACGTTGAAGACACTGGTTGGTCCACGATACGAAGTCACGGGCTGAATTGGAGTCATCCCTTCATAGTTGAACTCTCATGATCCTCCACCCAAGGCGAGCAAAAATTTACAAGTCATGCATGTTCTTTGTCGTGTCTGCTTGGGTTGGCAGAAAACGTTCTCCGACTGTACAATACCACGCGGTAAGAGCGGTAAGGCTGTCCACTCTTTCCTTTTTGTCCCTTCTAGATACATAGCTTCCATGAATACGACTTGTTCATGACAGTTCACCCCACGCGTACACGCAACACTCACGTATTTCTGGGTTCTAACTTCTCCAACAAACTTTGTTCCCGGTTGTTTTAACTACGACAAAAGTACTAGTAGTGTTTTTGGTGTTTGGGACTTTGGGTGGCCATGAAATCAATAGCCGACTAGATGACTGTCACTATAGGTATCCACAGGGGTGGAAAGCTATTCGGATTTCGAGTCCGGGCCAATTGCTTTAGTTTGCGCCAGCCTCCAGGTCTAACAAGAACCGAGCAGTTCCAGCACGCCTCCAGTAGTGAACCCTCCACATTTACATATGACAGGAGCAGGTGGCGTGTTCGGTCACAAACTTGAAAGTACACTGTACAGTCTCACGGATTTCGGCATTTGCTTTTGTCACTTGACACTGGACAGTCTTGCTGATGCTGCGTGTTTTTTGCTTTTGAATTATACCAGACCATAAGATAGAAGTACCGCTTCAAGCTTGAAAAAGCGTGCGGCTTGATGACCTGTGTTAGTTGAACATGGCATCTTGCTAAGTCACAACGGAGTGAAGAGTAAGACTGAGGAAAACTTGTCAAAGGTGGGTGTCGATGCTTGAAGGTTTTAATCTCTGGTCTCGGCCCTCTACCCGTAACACGCAATGAATTGCTAGACGCTCTAAATACATGTGCCTTCACCGCCATCTCAGAATCTGCTCCAGGAAGCCGTTGATTCCACCCCTCGTAACTACTTTTCGGGCTCGTCAACCGGAGGTCGAAGATCGTTGGACCTTCGGGAGGAACGGCGTGCCCGTTTAGCAGCGCGGGACGTCAAGGCTTTTTGTCTGCTTTTGGTCCGATTGATCATGGCGTTATACCAATTTTCTACCGCGTTATCACTGCGGTTTTACAGGTGGTGGCCGATCTCAGACCATTGACGAGACGGTCGAAAGAAGCCAATGTTTGTTGTTGTAGAGAATTGATTGAGTTACGGATGAAAGTGAGTAAAATATGTAAGTTATCAACTGAAGCAATGGAACTTGGAAGTAATTATCAGCAGTGGGAAAAAAAGGGTTGGCAGTGGAATTAAATAGATTTCCGTAAGAGATCCCTCATAATGAGCCGGTCCGAGGTCGATGAGGGTCGGAGTATATTGATGTGAAAGGCGTGCGCTGAAAGTCGAGACAGGGATTCTTTGTTATCGCCTGGGGCTTTAGTACGTAGTCAACTGATCTGTAGACTGTAGTACGGGGTAACGGTCGGGCTTCGTGCTCAGGTCAACCTTTTGGGTTGTATCGTCCATCTCCGGCGCAAAATTGGTCCGCGTCACTGTATCAAATTCATGATCCAGACTCTTGGTATCATCCACGTAAGTCGTAAACGTGATCCGTCATTTGTTTTGCGATCATTGTGCCGCGCAGCCGCTGTGACAGTGTGTAACTTGTATCTTATGATATCGCAAGCGATTCTTGATACGGTTTTCCTGGAAGGGCGCTGTACAAGCATGAATGATGCATGTACACTAAATCTTGCTTCTATTATGACATTACAAGTTAGTTGTTGTGAAACAAGCCTTAGGGCACCATTAATTTTTTCGGCATGGTATGATGCCGGGAAAATATAGCGTTGGGTTCTTACTTGGCTTGGAATTTGACCGCGGCGGTTGCCAAACCATCAGCTCTATAGGACATCTTTTGTCCATTGTTGTCCGTCAGGAACTGAGCCGCAAGTCACATCCAGCCTCCAGGGAATCCATTATCAGCCTGGTGGAAGTAATGCTGAGGATAGATGATAACCTGGTACTGGACATAACATGATGGATTGCGGTAAAACGAGAGGATGGCTGGTGCTAGAGATAGGTCACGAAGAAATCAAAGGAAAAAGGGCAACTGCTACTCTTTATCATATCCTCCAGCATGAGCATTTACCAACAGAAATCGTTGACAGTTGTGCGCACTTGCCACTTATTAGAATTCACACACTGCACAGGACTTCGTGAATGGTGCCCGAGGCACTCGCCACTTCTCCAAGTGCACACAGGTGCCAACTACTTCGTGCCCGAGACACTTTCCAGTTTCCACTGACAGATTTGAATGGCAGGGACAGCTCGAGTGCCGACTTTCCCATTCATTGTCTAAGGACCGAGGTCTTAGGTGGCCGTGATTGGTTACAACTTACAATTAGAATGGCCCCTAAGAAACAGGGGGCGGATACACACACAACATCGCAAGTCACGATCAATCAATACAAGCGCATCATCACCCAGAATTCATCAGTTATAACACTACCATACACTTGTGGAGGGCACTGTCTTGTAGACTGACAAGTTAAAACAATACAACTACGCCGTAGACCGTGGAAGGCCAGGGCACATGGGCGGCATGTGCATTGTGTGCTCGTAGGACTTACAAGTCGTGGTGCTTCTGTAGTCTGTACATGTACCTATTTTACGCGGCACCAGCAGCTCAGCACTAACCCCGTAGGTCTTTCTCTGCTGTGAGAATAAAAATAAAGTTTTTTCTTCGCAAGCATACGGGAGCTGAGCTGCTGCCCATCCGGGCACGGTGTACCTGCCGCATGGGCGCCTGTCAAACTTTCGCCGACGACTCCTGCGGCCTACTGTCTGCATAGATCTGATGATCTGATCACCTGAATGAAGCTCCGGGCTGCGGTCGCCGGCAGCCTACTTTGGCTCAAGCTTGCTTCGCTCGCTTATTGACAATCGAGTGTTTGACACGCTCATGACACGTCACACTGGTTGGTCCGCGGTGCGGATTGAAATGGACTGATCCCTTCGTAGTCAAACTCTCACGATCCTCCACCCAAGGTGAGCAACCAACTCACAAGTCGTGACCCGTGAGTATGTTCTTACTCGTGTTTAGTCTGCCTAGGGACCAGTGCCTCAGCCTGCCTGCCTTGACATGAAATGCTCTCCGTGTTTTAAGTTTAGCCACTTACGAAGAGCTCAAGGTTTACGGCGTACCATGTACACATTTGCGTGTTGAATGCTTTTGATTGTTGACGGTCAGAAATCGACGCATCGATTGCGGTTGAACGGTTGATGTTGGAGTCCAAATGTTTTATCTCTTACCCGGGTCCCGAGACCCTAGAGCCTACCTATGTACTCGGACTCGGACAAGTATGTACACACTGACACAAGTTCCCTTATGCGGAAGTTGGAACAATGGGCCCCCATAATTCCCGGGAATCCGGTATGAATTTGTACCCACGGACCCCACCAAACAGGCGAATTCGGAATGCACTGATGCAGAATGAAGGATCAGTCTACCTAATGAGGTATGTACATTATCAGATTCGTCAGATAAGTCCAGCCCACATTTTAGACCTCAGTCCACGCCGCCTCGGACCTAGCTCAGGCTTGAAGCGTGTGCGATCATTGCATGATGTTTTTTGCCCGACAGCTAACCCGGGCATAGTCATTCAATCGGTAGCTGTCACCTGTGATGTCCCGGGGCCCGGTATGTATTTCAATAATGAGTCAGTGACCATTCCAAAGAACGGTCCGTCAGATCAATACCAAGAAGCAAAATAGGAAGAATGCCGGCCCTCGGGAAACGTCACAGATACCAATACACGGTGTCTTGGCCGCAGCGCTCGTGGTGGTAGTATAATTCGACGAATCAGCAGGCTGGAGGATTGTACCAGTACGGTCTACGCGAATGCGCAGGTAATAGACCCTCGCCTGGTTTCAAGTGTAGGACGAATCACGATAACTTGATAAGTGGGCATGACTACACTTCGTAAAGATGGAAAATGTTGAATTTTGTGAAAGAAAAGAATTTGATAGCTTCCATTTTGTCACCTCTGCTTCGCGTCATTCTTTCTAATGTAGTGGCATCCCGGTCCCCGAGGGCCCGAACTCGTACTCAACAAAACTGTTACACAACACTTGTCACTTGTTAACATGGACAGTGTATTCTAACAACACTGAAGAAAATCTAATCGGATGGCGCTGTCTGACCTCTGTGTATCTCATCATGGGACCCAAGAATCAATTCATGACATCTTTCTCCCGAGTCCCCGCCGAATTTTCAACGCTGATGGACATATAGACAATATCGCGGAAACAAACAAACTGATTGCTTCCCATTCTTTCTCTGCTTCAAGTATTTGAAAGTCGTATACTATGGACTAAAGTACCTATCTGTAGCACAATGCGATATAGTAGACTGTGGCACGCTGCACCTGCCACCCGTGCACGGTGCGCAACCCAACTGGCAACACTCACAGACCTGTATGCTGCCAAAACTGCCGGGCACTTTATAAGTTTATCTGCATATTTCATATCTCATGGATCGCGATTGAGCATCAATGTTGCCCAACAGTTGTCGAATGGTTCGCAGTCCATGACATTTGGAGGCTGTAGTTCATGCGGGTTGGCGACGGGGTCGTCCGGTTCGACAGTCTGTGGGAATCTGGCTCTTGAGTCTTTCCCTGATACCGTGCCATCCAAGTATCCAGTGCATTGCCTCGGCTGATTGCCATGGCACCGCGAGCTGTTTTTCAAACTCCGCCCACATCTCTGATTTGTGTCTGACAAAATTGTGAGTAAAACGTGTCGCGAGCTTCCAGAGTATATCACACGGAATATCAGAACTTACACTCGATACAGTCTGCAAAGATCAGTCTGGAGCTCTGGGCCCCATCCAGCAGGTCTTTTGCGAAGCCGATCATCGCGCAACTTGCAGCCATGGGCACTTCGTCGAGGCAAAAGAGTCGAGATTTCGCCCCAATTCTTGCCAGCCTCTCTTTGATTGAGCAGGGAGGTCTCTTCCTCCCCAGACCAAAGTAAGTATTCACCACTCCGGGTCCTCCCCTGATCTTCATGGGCGGATACATTAGCGTCGTCCACTGGGGGTGGCGCAAGGTTCGAGTCGTTGTCGTTCTCGGACGCAACAAAATCTCTCTGCCACGTCTCACGGAAGTCTGGAACGCCCGCTCTGTTGTCCATCTCTTCTTTTCCGAGACGCCAATGATTCTGCTCGGCCTCTATCCAAGGTACATTCATTTCTTCGGCAATTTTCTGCCACATCTTCTCTTTGTGACTGATAGATGTAAGTATTCACTCTGGTCAAGAAAGCGATCACGGGTCTAAAATGTACAATTGCCTTGTTCGGCAAATTATGACTTACCTGTCATATAGTGTGGCTAACCGTTTCTTCCCTTTTTCGTCCCACATGTCGGCGAGAATTCTCGCATAACGCGTGCTGCAAGAGTCTTGCGTTCTCCTAGGAAAACGATCGGCGATCTCCTTCCACGTTAGATTCTCGTCAGACCATTTGAGTTGCAGAAGGAGGTCATCATCCTTCGATGTCCAAAGGTATGTAGGCTCGACCGGAAGACTTTCCGCTCTTTCTGGTGACCCCATAACTAGGACGGTGGGTAGTGTTATATTATGTAGTCAGACGAAAGACTAAGTGTTCCTCTTTCTTTCTTACGTTAGGCTACCACGGATTCATGAAGTGATAATGAAGAAGAAGGGCTTAGGGGACAGATGCTGATGTTGTAGGTTGGAATGAGAGGCGATCGTGAAAGGAATGCAGTGCAGGCGCAAGATATATATGGTTGCACGGCTCGAGATGCTCGGCGAACGAGTCTGCGAATAGTTCCAGAACAGCTCTAGGTGTGATTGTCACCCCCTTCAACCTTGTTCTGTTCAAACTTTAGACAGCCACTAATGGGAAGTAGATCATGGGAGATGGAGTCAGAGGTGGACCGTGGCGTAGATACAAACATGATTGAATTGTGAACGCCTGGAATAACAGTATAACTAAGGGATCAGAACTGCGCATTAGGAATCGAATTTTTATCCTGGTCGAACGTAGAGCGAGGAATGAGCAACATCGAACGCAGGGGTAGTCTGTAGAACAGGTTACAGCAAGTTGCAACAGCTGCAGTCTTCGCAGCGACTCAGCGAGACAGTTCTGGGACATAACGAACGTCTCTCGAGGCAGCCCACTGATGCAACTTGTATGTAAACAACAGGATCATGTTCGAAAAGTGACAATCCGGGGTTGTTCAATTGCCAATGCCAGATACTAAACAGAGGCAGTCTGTTCGCCACCTGGGGAGTTAGTTAGCCGGTGATGCATCAGTCCAACGACAGCCAACAGACACATGAGAGAAGAAAAACAGGCTGTTACTTAGGTAGTTACTAGTCAGGCTGGAAAACCCGACGGTATAATTATTTGGTCTGGCGGCGAGTCGCGACGTGCGACGGTCGACCGTTCTCAGTTCTGGTCGCATCATCCGACGCGTTTCCAGACCGCTGACCAGTGGCCACCAGGTTCAGTCCGCGGGATCGAACAGAAATCGATTGATTTGAGCGAAACGTCATTCGAAATCGCATGAGGTGCCGGTGGTGAATGCAAGAATGATGGAGTCACAGGCTGTAGCTTCGCTGGTTCTTCTTTTTGCTGTTCAGATTCCTGCTGCTGTGTGTGTTTGCTTCTGCGGACGTGGCGTTTCAGCTTATTGACGCGTTCATCCGGGCGTCTGTGTTCGCCTCAGGCCTGCGCGACTGTGCCTTGACCCATGTACATTTGTCATTTGGGTCGCATCAACGTCAGGTCGGGCAGCTTTCCTCAACTACTTGGCGACTTCTCCTCGAAAATTCCGCTCGGAGCCATTCTTTTTAAATTCTATGCGGATTTATGAGCTTCAAAAAATTAACTGATAAGGTTTGCATCGGTATGATCATCGATGCGGTGGGCGGTCTGGGGTGTGAGTCTGTAGACTGTGACCTGTCCAAGTCTCCATGATGGCCCGCACTTATCAACTTAGGTATCAGTACTTGCAAGTGGATCGCACGGACTCGCGATCATTAAAAGATCCGCGTCGCTGCTCGCAACTTGATATAATGTTAAGCAATTGGGGGGCAAAATGGAACTTTCTTTTTGACTGAAGAGCTAAGTTTCCCAAACTGTGGGAAGTGGGAATATTATGTACATAGGGTGCAGGCTCGGCCGTCA
>SRQG01000456.1:0-19427 GCA_018360325.1 Claviceps aff. humidiphila group G2b
TCAGCTTTTCAGCGCTTCCATGTTCCATGAGAAATGACTTCAACTAAACCATACCGTCCAAACTTGAGCCTTTACTTTTGAGCCCACATCCCTTCCACGGACGACGATAAAGGTACAAAGCCAACTACACTTTCATTGGCTACGCTATAGACGCTAGCAGGGGGCCTGAAACAAGCTATGCCGCTTTAGGCAATTTAGGGTGGACGTGGAATAGTTCTTGGGGGGGAAGTTAAGGTTTCCCCATCTTAAATCGAAGGTTGTGTGGATGAGCCAATGGCATCGTTAGAACTTAGAAAGCGCTTCGAGCAAGTTCAGACCCACCAGCTTGGACGAATTTACTCCGTTACCTAGGTACTGAGTCATACGGCCAAGACATGTTTGTCACTGACTCACTTTCGCTTTCGACAAATCAGGGGACCGGTCCGGCCACTGGGACTGAAACATTTCAGTAGAATGACTTCAAGAATTAAAGCCAGAATATTGAACGCAAAAGAACTACATATAAAGCCCTCCGATCTCGGAGTACTCGAGTCTCGAATAGCAGCTCGACAGACCGATTGGTACTGGTATCTGCCAACTCTATCGAAACAAGCGAAGACTCAAGAAGATGACGCTTTCTTTCACTGTTTGACGGCAACACTCACGCGGTGGTCTTATGGACGACTTCAACACAGCGCCGCAACTTGCAAGGGTTGCAAATCCTAGCTTGAACGATCCGTCTCTGCAAGGCCGAAGCTCGTGCTGTGTAACATCGCGATTGCATCTATAGACTATTTCAACCGAGCTCAGACTGAGCGTCCGATCTTTTTTTCCGCGTACAGCACAATAGAGTGGCCAGACGGCTGCGCCTATTCTTTTGTGCCACACGGCGCATTGATCACGTCCCATGATTCTACCAATTCAATAGGCACGGGGACTGGCAGATGGTGTGCTGAACGTGAGTTCTTATACTCCGAGTCGCATTTGTGATTAATAAGAGTACAATGATGTTTAAGAACTATCCTTCCTGACATCATGTTCCAACAGTTGCGGATATGTACCCAAATCTCGATTCTCGAGGGGGTGGATATGTCCCCTATTCAACCAGTTTGGGTCTCTACCGTCTCTGAGAATATCTCACCTGTTGTTGACGACGTAAAGAATGATGAATCAGGTTGGACGTATCCTGAAGAAGATCACGTCCACGTTCGTCATTTCATCGACTTGATTGAAGACCGTGGGAAAATGTGGCACTGGCCCGTGGGAACGTTACACGTATTTACAGGTAGGCATACTCTCGTTCAGAAACACTTGTTACATACAACAAGGACGGCATCTGAATACTCAGCTTACTCGATTCCATTCTTTCAACAGCCATTTGAAGCCAGGCGACTACGTTGCAATACAAGAATTCATGTATACCGCTGCTTGCGAACCGCGATGACGACTATTGCGATAAACCCTGCGCCGTCTGCTACTTTCTTAACTGCTTAGAGGCTAGCAACTGGCCGGTGGCTTCTAATATTAGGGGCTTGGAACTGAACGTCTAGAACGCAAAAATCGACTATGGCTCTACAAGGAACTCTAGAGGTGGGTGATATCCCTCTGAGTCCAAGAGGGAGAGCCAGCAATTTATATATATACATATCGGGATCCGGCAATGCGTGCATATCCCGAACATATGATGAATCATGAGGCTTGAGCTGACAGCTCTGATGCGCTGGCAGCCCCTTGTGATCTAGAGGCTCTGAGCCAGTAAGCCTTCAATGCGCTGATAACTCCTAGTGGCGTGGAATGTCTCCAGGGCGGTGAAAAACGCTTTTATTGCTCGCTTTCGGTCAATCACTCCAATACCCCCCGCACTTCTGTCATTGATCATCGCCCCCTCACATTCCACTTGTGAGATGTTGTTGTCTTGCTATTCATTAGTCACATTCCGTTCTGTTGCTTACCAAGGCATCTGGAGAGATTGCCCGAGACATGATACATCCGAAGCTCAACACAAGGGAGGTCAGTTTGGGCATTTGGTTAAAAGGGTTGAGGGAGCCTACTGAGGTCCGAGGATAGAAGAGGAGAAGAAAGAGGGGAGTTGGGTTTTGGTCGTGTTTTGAGGACTTAGTTCCTGTCGTGAGGACAGTGATTGAGTATTGTTCTATCTTCCCATTTTAGTCTGGTAGATCTTGTCAAATCTATAAGTCGTTCTTCTCTTGTCTTGTCTCAGTCAGCTGAGATTCTACTCTTCGTCCGTCTGGACACCTGTTTGACATTAAGGCTTTGTCTTTTGTTATCTTTTTTGGAATGAGCCAGTCTGCATTTGTTCTTTTTGTGATCACTGATCCAGTACCTAGGTCCTGTTAGGATCTGTTCCACATCGTCATTTATTTCTTCTTTTAATTCCTCATAACACCTGCTAGGCTACAGCCTACCATGATGGAAGTTCGTCTCCTACTACTATACATTTAACATATCCATCCTATTCATACAAGCTAATCTAGGTAGCAAACGGACAAACTGTCATCTATCCATGCCTGTCACCTATTCATCCCCATTTGGCATTCCCTATGCCCATACCTACGCCCACACCATGTCACGCCGTGCAATACAGTATACTACGCCCTACAAACCTCGCTCACAAAACAAAATTCATCACCTTCCCCCCCTTCCCAAGAATCGCCTTTTTCGCCTTCCTAACATCATACCCCCCCTCCCCAAAACGCTCTCTCCCAACCTCCGTCTCCAGAATCGCCCGAATCATCCACTCCCGCAGCTCCTCTCCCTGCAACCCCCCCGGCGGAGTCCCTACATCAACCACGCCCCGAACCTTGCCATTAATCTGCACGGCACACGGCCTCCGCCGCGGCTCCAACATGGCAGATTCCAGCGTGCCGTCCTGCACGGGGAAGCGCGCAGACTTGAAGATGGAGTTCCCGGAGGAGGGATGCAGCATACTCCAGCACTCTTCCGCGAAAGCTGGTGCAATCGGCGCGAGGAGTCGCGTGATTATACTGGCGGTGTGTTTCTTGATGGCCATGTCGGCCTTGGAGCTCGCGAGGGTGTTGGTAAGGCTCATGAGATCGGATACAAGTGTGTTGAGGGAGTAGATTTGCTCGTAGGACCGAGTGGCGGATGTGATGGTGCGTTGGGTCTCGCGCCACAAGACGGTGTTTGCGTCCCATTTCGCGAGGGAGGTTGCGTCCATCGAGTTTAGCTGTTGATACTGGGCCTCGAGCAGGCTTTTCACGTCTGAGATCGCGGATGGATCGTCTGTCGGAGCGACTTTTACGATCTGGTCGTGCAGTCTCTGGAGCCAGCGGGTGACGCCGGTGATTTTGGACTCGTCCCAGTTGAGGACGTCATCTACGGGCGCCTGGAAGAGCATGTGGGCTCGGGTGGCATCTGCGCCGTATTTGGCAATGCATTGCGTAGGATCGACGCCGTTGTGCTTGGACTTGGACATCTTCTCGTAGGCTACTGTCGCAGGCGCGCCCGTGGCAGCGACCTTGGGGCTCAGCGCGTCGGATACGTCCACTTCGTCGGGTTTCAGAAACAGTCCGTTTTCCGGGTTAATGTACGTCTTTCCGTGTACCATGCCCTGAGTAATCAATCGCTTAAACGGCTCTGCGCTCGACGCACTCTCCTCGCTGTAGCTGGGCATGAGGTCGGTCGAGGCCAAGAACTTGTACATGAAGCGAGCATACAAGAGATGAAGGATAGCGTGCTCGATGCCTCCAATATACGTGTCCACTGGCAACATGCTGCTGGCGGCCTGAGCAGAGAATGGCTGCTGCGTGTTGTGGGCATCTATATAGCGAGTGTAGTACCAGCTCGAGTCCACAAACGTATCCATGGTATCAGTGTCCCGACGAGCAGGTCCCTTGCACTTGGGACAGGTAGTATTCACAAACTCGGGCGACGACTCGAGGGCATTTCCGACCTTGCTTTCAGCCCAGTGCTTGTCCACATCAGGTAATCGCACGGGAAGGTCTTCGTCAGGGACTGGTACCGCGCCACAGGAGTCGCAGTGAATAATGGGAATAGGAGCCCCCCAGTATCGCTGGCGACTGATCAGCCAGTCCCGCAGCCGCCACTTCTCAATGGGCTTGGCCAGATTGGCTGCCTCGAGCATGCGTACCATTATCTGTCCCGCCTCGAGTGATGGCTTCCCCTTAAAGGCACCACTGTGGTGAGTCATGACGCCGTGAGCTACAAAGGGCTCCTGGTTGGAGAGCACGGCTAGACTTTCGTCTTCTGATGCGGCAAGAACTGTACGTATCGGCTGGCCGGCCTGGTGTGTGTTCCAGAACGAATAGTCTCGCGCATCATGGCCCGGAACGCCCATCACGGCGCCCTCGCCATAGTCGCCAAGCACGTATGGCGCGACGTAGATCGGCAGCGAGGCCTTGGTGGCGTCGGGTGTGTCGTCGTGATAAGCGAGCGGGTTCACAGCTCGTATCTGTGGCAAGAGGTAGCCGACCTTGGTGTCGGGAGGCAGGCCGGGCAGCGTGTCCAAGAAGGCCTGGAGATTGCCGTCTGTCTGAGCCAAGTGTCTGACGGCAGGATGCGAGGCAGCAAGTGCAATGTACTGCACGCCAAACAGAGTATCAGGCCGTGTCGTGAAAACCTCGATTGCTGTGCCTACATCCACGCCTCCCACAGCCATGACTGGAAACTTGATCAGGGCACCCGTAGATTTTCCCAGCCAGTTCCTCTGCTGGGCAATCACGCGTTCGGGCCAGGCATTCTCCTTGGCCAGCTCGTCCAAGTCATTGAGCAACGCCTCGCGATACGCAGATGTGCGAACAAACCATTGCTTTAACCGTCTCTTCTCTACCTTGGCGCCCGATCTCCAAGAGCAGCCATTGGCATCTACCTGCTCATTCGCCAGCACCGTCCTATCCACAGGGTCAAAATTGACTTCGGCTTCATCCTGGTATGCAAGACCGCGTTCGTGCAGCATAAGGAAGATTTTTTGCGTGTGTTTGTAGAATTCGGGTTCGCAGGTAGTTACCTCCTATGAGCTATTAGCGGCGAGATATGATATCGGGTCGTTCTCTTTCGTTGTCATCAAGGCAGTAAAGGGTACTCGGATGATGAACAATAGCCGCCAATCGTCTCTTGTAGGGGAACCTACGCAATTCCAGTCCCAACTACCATTCATGGAGTCAATCTGCTCCTTCATGTTGGCAATGTTGGTCCTCGTCCAAACCGCCGGGGCGATGCCGCGTTCCAGAGCCGCATTTTCAGCCGGCAAACCAAACGCATCCCAGCCCATCGGTAGCAGGACGTTGTGCCCCTTGAGTCTGTTGTATCGAGCGACGACATCGGCAATGGTATATACTCGCAGGTGCCCAAGATGCAAGCTGCCGGACGGGTAGGGAAACATGGACAGGACGTATTTCGTGGACGAGCGCGGCGCTGTACCGTGTTGGTCTTGGGAGCTGGCATCCTGTTCATCGTCACGTATTCGCTCCTCCTGTTCCGCTTCATTCCATCGTTGTCTCCATTTACTGTCGAGCGATTTCAAGTCCACGGCGTAGGATCTCGGCGTCCCGACGCTCAGCAGCACGTAAGCTGCCCGCGGGACGAGGCAGGCTCGGCGTGCGCCACGAGCGGTCCATCGCGCAGCCGCCCACGGGCTAAGAATCGGGCTGATGGACTTGGATCCTAGTTGCTTTGCGTACACCAGCTGCATGAGGGCGGTTGCATCATGCGAGCCAGCACACGGGATGATGGGCGGGAATGGGCAAGCTCGCGAAGAAAGTCTTCCAGAGGTTGGAATACGCGAGGCTGCGAAGTTCGGAGATCAAGACCCTGCAGGGCTCCTGCCGTTTCGGGGTCGCGTCTCTCGAGAGTCGACTCATTGGCTGCACAAGCAGACCGACCCACCGTCACCATGCGAAGTCGAGACGCGCGATGGAGGCATAATCGCGGCATGGGCCGTTTTAACTTGTTACTTGGGATGATCTACATATGTACTACCTACCTAGCTACATACATACTCCGTAGACAACTTCGATAACGTCTGCTTGAGATTTACAGTACCGGAGGAAACGTGCTTTCCATGTAACATCATTGGTCAATCGTCTGCGCTACGGGGCGTGGCGCCCTTCCCAGGGAACCTTTAAAAGGCAGGAGCTGCAGGCGTGACATCAATCAGGCTCTCGTGACTCGTGAGTCGTGAGTCGCGTACCCCCGCCAAGACTGGTTGCGAACTTGCGATAAGGCAAAACTCTTCGCGCAAGGTCCGACATCTTCAAGTCTCTCATCCACTTTCAAATCCCTTTTCTTCAAGACTATCCTTACACATATTAGCCAACGCTCTGCTCAACTTTACCTACAACAAATTGGAGCTTGGACGGCATTGGGCGCTCTTTTGCGAAACGGCCGTGCGCGTTGCAGCCGCCACCACTTTTTTCCCCTCCATGTGCTAATTACCTCAACCTACCTACCTAACATTACATACCTACTACTTGCTTGCGTTGTCGCCACTCGGTCATATAAAGCCCAAAGGAAGATCAAACGATAACATCTTTGCTGCACCTCGAGAGATCCATTAATATCTTCGGCCGAGTCGGGTTCAACGCGCGACAAGAGCTACGAAAACGAACCGTCGAGAATATCCTTTCCTCCTAACTTTGAAAAAAGTTGAGCATCACTATCGCTACAATGGAAAAGATCACGGACAAAATCGCCGCTCTGCCGGCCGATGGAGAGTACTTCTCCCTCGAGTTTTTCCCGCCAAAGACAGCCATGGGCTTTTCCAACTTGCGGCATCGGTTGCAACGTATGGAACAGGCCCTGAAGCCTCTTTTCGTCAATGTCACATGGGGAGCTGGCGGATCAACGGCGACCAAATCGATGGAGCTTGCTGAGCTATGCCAACGGGAGCTGGGCCTGACGACATGTCTGCACTTGACTTGCACCAACATGAGCAAGCGACTGATTGACAAAACACTCGAAGACGCCAAGGTGCTGGGCGTCCGCAACATTCTTGCTCTAAGAGGCGATCCCCCTCGAAGAGAAGAATACCGAACCGAGGACGATTCAGATGCCGACGATGACGGCGAAGACTTCACGTGGGCCAAGGACCTCGTGCGGCACATCCGCAAGAAGCATGGCGACTACTTCTGCATCGGCGTGGCTGCCTACCCCGAGGGTCATTCCGACGAGAGCCACCCGGTGGGACAGAGCTTGCAGCACGACCTGCCTTATCTTGTGGACAAGGTCCAGACCGGTGCAGACTTCATCATGACGCAACTATTCTTCGATATCGATGCCTACGATGCCTTCGAAAAGACGCTGCGAGACCACCCTAGCGGCGCGTTTAAAACCATTCCCATCATACCCGGCCTGATGCCAGTCCAGAGCTATCAGATGATCAAGAGGACTACCAAGCTCAGCCACGCCAAAATGCCGAGTGCCATCATGGACCGGCTCAATGCTGTTCAGGGCGACGATGAGAAGGTCAAGTTGGTCGGAGTGGACATTATCAGCGAGCTAATTGATCAGATCAGGACCATCAAGAACCGGTCTCCAGGCCCCAAAGGCTTTCACTTCTACACGCTCAACCTGGAAAAAGCTGTTTCCTTCATCGTGGAGAGGACTGGTCTCATTCCAGCCGACGAAAACGAAAAGGAAGAGGCGGTCATGGACGGCACATCTTCACCATTGGCCACAAATCCCACATCACCACCATCATTACAAGTGAACGGCAACCTGATCTCGAGCAACTCAAGGAGATCGTCGCGAAGAAGATCCTCATTCGGTTCGGACCCCTACAACCGCGTCATTGTCGGTGGCCGGCCCGTCACGCGCCCCGACTGGGAGACGTCTGGCCAAGAAGCCGGCGTCCCCGCAGACAGCCTCAACTCGCGCGCAAACACACTCGCCATCTCCGAGGGCGAAGGCGTGCTGGGACGAGAAGCCACGTGGGATGACTTCCCCAACGGTCGATTCGGCGACGCACGATCACCGGCATATGGTGAGATTGACGGCTACGGCGTGAGTCTACACATGTCTGGCACCCAAGCCGTCAATCTGTGGGGCCGTCCCAAGACAATCGCAGACGTCAAGGACCTCTTTGTCCAGCACATCAAGGGAGACGTGCCAGCCATTCCCTGGAGCGAGGAAGGCCTCTCCGCCGAGTCTTCAACCATCCAGGACCGTCTCCTCGGTATGAATGCCCGAGGCTGGCTAACAGTCGCCTCCCAGCCTGCCGTGAATGGCATCTCGTCCAGCGACCGGACCTTCGGATGGGGCCCAGCCAACGGATTCGTCTTCCAGAAGGCGTTTGCGGAGTTCTTCCTCCCATCAACGGACTGGCATATCCTGGCGGATAAGCTCAAGGGATCAGACTACTGCGACAGTGTGTGCTTCTACGCTGCCAATGCGGCGGGCGACTTTATGTCTTCGGATATGAGCAGTGGCAGTGGTGGGGCTTCACCCGCACGCGCTGTGGCCACGGCGAGTACCAACGCAGTGACATGGGGTGTCTTCCCGGGCAAGGAGATTGTGACGCCGACGATTATCGAAGAAGTTAGTTTCAAGGCCTGGAGTGAAGAGGCGTTTGGTATTTGGGGGGAATGGGCCAAGGTGTATGGACGGGGTTCGGAGAGTGAGAAGTTTCTGAGTGGGATTCGCGCTGATTACTGGCTTGTGAATATTATTCATCATGATTTTGTTGATGCGGAGGCGTTGTGGACGTTGTTGTTGGGGTGAGTGGATCCGTGGAGCGGATTATATCATATGGATTCGAGGGTATCTAGGGGGGTAGGCGGTGGATAGACTTGGAGCAAACTTGTATAGATATTATGAATACAGTATGACTTGGATGAAAGCAATTTTGTACATTCTGGTATCACGTCACACGTTTGATGGGTCTCTGGTTTAGCTACATGTTGCGTATATTCTCTGCTGTGGAGAGGTGCCAGCAATTCTTTAGATACAAGACCCTATAACGTCCATGACGGATGTAAAGTTATTTTTTATTTTATTTTTGTACAGCTTGTTTCCCTCGGAGGTGAATATCTCGGGTTCTCTCATCCTGGGTGTGTCTTTTGGTGTGATGAGCCTGATGTAGTGTTGTATTATATCGTTTTGTGCTGAGTGACATTGTGGTGTATTTTATATTGTGTTGTGTTGTATTGCATCGTATTGTTTGACAAATTGTGTTTTTGTTGTGTTGTTTGTTGTGCGGTGCTGTGCTTCATCGTCCCATCTAGTTCCGGGCCTCTGCCCCAACCACAGCCACGCCATCCACGATAATAGCCCTCAAACCCCCTCTACCTCCTCTGCCTCCTCACAGATCATATACCCCTCAGATCAAGCCCCCAAAACGGAGAGCCTCAACACAAAATCCAAACAAAAAAGAGCCAGAGTCCTTCCATCTTACACGACCGCCTTCTCAACTTCCCCATCACATCCGCCCACAGCCCACCGCCTCCCACGTCTAAATCTCCCCATCTCCATAATCATCATGCCCATACGAACTCCTCTCCAGCGAAGGATCCATAAACGGATCCAAAGAAAACGACGTCAACCCCGCGCTATGCAAATGCGCGGCATGCGAATTCAGACCCGCATCCAGCACAGCTGACATCGGCGTGGGAGGCCCATGAGCCATGTGAGGAGGCAGAGGAAGAGCCTCCCCGTTATCGTACCCAGGCGTCTCATTGCAGCCAAGCTGGACAGCCGTAGCAGCAGCAGCCTGGCGACGCGGCGTAGTGGTGCTCATGCTCCGGGGAAGCTTGATCGGCTTGCGGGACGGGGTAGCGGCCTCGCGGTCGCGGTCGCTCCAGTCGTCGGGCTGATCGATGGAGGGGTGGTCTTGCTCGTCAAAGTCTGCTTCTGCGTCCACGTCGGGCTTCTCGTCGTCGCCGTCGCGCTCATCGTCGGAGGGGCGCTTGATGCGGGGCCGTTTGCGAGGAGTGCGGCTGGGGGTATTGGCGGCGCTGGTGCTGCTGGGCTTGAAGTTGGGGTTGGAGATGTTGCTGAAGTTGGTAGTGATGTTGGTGTTGGCGGCGGCGCGAGAGGGCGTTGATTTGGAGGGCGTGTTGGTGACGGAGGAGAGCGGGAGGCAGTTTGCGACGTCGCCGCCGGAGGTGTGGACTGCGCGGAGGGTTTCTGCGTCTTTTTTGTAGGCGCGGAATTGGAATTGGATGCCGTCGGCGCTGGATTGGCCAAAGTACTTGGCGATGTCTGGGGGTGGGTGGTGTTAGTCGTGTTCTGGACCCTGGCGAGTGGGAGAAAAGGAGAAGATACAAACGACACGAGGGATGAAACGAGAAGAAAATGAAGAAAACAAAGAAAGTCAAGCGAAGAACAGATGCATACTCTTCTGATCTACGCCCTCCTTGGTGGACGGCAGCTCATTGTCATCCACACACAAATCTCGCATGTCGAACCCGCGCTCTCGTCCCGTCTTGATGACCAAGCTCTGGGCGCGAATCTTGCGGAACCGGTGGTTCAGCGCATGTTCTGACATGTCGGAGCCATAGCAGGCGGCGATTTCTGAGGAAGTGACGGGGCGGTGTCAACGAGGAACAGCATCAAGTCGCATCAGGATACGTCAGGAAAGTATGAGGAATAGCGCTATCCATACAGCATGGGATTGTGTGAAGGTTGCCGAGACGGGGTAGACCAAGAGAAGAGCAGCAGCAGAAGCAGAATGAGAGGCAGATAGGGATAAACGCACGCAGATGAAGACAGAATTAAAGATGAAAAGCCGGAATACCAGCGCAACATAGCAAATAACAGAAATACTCGAACCAAATCCGGCATACCTTTATAATTCCACTTCACCTCCGGATGAGCCGCCACAATCGCCCTCACCATCCTGGCCTGCGCCTCATACGTCCTATAATTCGCCTTGGAATTCGCAGGCGCCATCCTATCTCCGCCTGGCACGCCCTGCCCGAGTTGCGCTTCCGAACAGACGCAACAGAGGGAATGACGCCGACGAATATATCCGACGGACGACGGCTCGTATGTGTGAAATCAAAAATTCAAAGGGCCAAGTGCGGAGGCTAGGGCTGCAATCGGGAGAAATCGAGAGCGTGAAGCGGCAGCTGGTACAAGTGCAGCTCGTCGTTGCCGAGGGGATTATACAGCTGCGAGGCGAAGCGAGGCGCGGGTGAGGACGAGGTGAGGATTCAGGAATGACACAAAGAGGTTGAACGAGGGTCTGGTCAAGCCTGATGGGTGACGTAGGCGGTGCGTGAGTGGTGTATTTATGTCAAAGTGTGAAAAAAGGGCAGCAAAGAGACGCTCTTTTGTGTGTGTGAACAGGGTGTTGATGTAAGTGAGCGGTGGTGATTTTTTCTTGTCGGTCTACGGAGTACACAAAGAAGAGTCTGCGTGGTCAGTATCCCGGTCGACGTCGCGTCGCGTCAAGGGCTGACACTGACAGGGGCCGCAATGCCCGTTGGGATGATTGCATGGATGGTGCATTGGGTGGTTCAGGTTCACGAATCACAATCTTGGCTGGAGCTGTGATTCGTGAAGTCGTACCAAAAGTGAGGGGGTTGGGCATCCCGCGTGCCAGACGCGTGCCAGACAGGGCTGATGCGACATCCGGCACCGACAGCCGGCATATTTCGACCCCTGACGCTGCAGCCTGCACAGACTCAGCGGTGACTCGTGAGCACAAGTAATTCCAGTAATCATGGGCAGCGGGAGGATGTTCAAGAAAGATGATCAGGAATCATGAGACGTGTGTACAAAATATATAAAAAAGATAAAAAGAACAAGAATAAAGAAGAGACTTGCTCGAATGGTCAAAGTGCCTTGTTCTATTACAATATATATATGTGCCTTTGGGCGCCCGGGAAGACTTGATAAGCCCCCTCATATCGGGACTGACCGCGGTGCTTGGCTTGTGACCGCTCTATTGGTAACGCAGCGTCGTAGATGCATGTCTGCTTAGCACCCACTCCAAGCAGTGCGCGTGGGTGTATGGATGTGCTTTGTCCAAACCTCTCCCTCTTCTCCTCCCGCCTTCTCCCTCTCCGTCTGTTTTTATCGTCTTTCTGTACCCAAATGTGCATATTACAGCGTCAGCATGCCCTCTGGACCGCATCGCCCTTATCCGATCTCATCTCGCAACAGTCATAGTCATATTCGTAACCCGCACCCACACGCCGACACGCCATCAAGAAATGCTCCTCCTGCCAGTTGGTTTCGGTTCTGCGGCCACGCAGCCAGCCAACAAGCAGCTCCGAGACGGGCCTCTATTCCGACTCGGGTTCGCCAAAGCCGTTCGCTCGCTTCGCTGACGACATCGTTCGTGCGTGGGGTCGTTGTCCGCGCGCCCAGTGCGCATCCTCCAGCGCGTGTTCCTTCAGAACAACCTCCTTGTCCTCGGCCCCGTACATCAGGTATTGCACACCCAGAAGACAATCGCAAGCAGCTTGGAAGCAGCCGCACACCTTGAACGCCGCGGGAATGGCGCTCGTTGACGTGAAGAACCAAAACACTTTCATGGCGTCGCCGCCGATCCAGCTAGCGAGGACCGACAGTCGGAACCCTTTGCAGGACTGCGACTGAGCATTGGATAGCAGTTGTGGGATGGGTAGTGTTGCTTCGATGGACAGTCCGAGGTAGCCGATGAAGACGGAGTAGGCCGAGTAGAGGGGCTCTACCGGCCGGAGGATCAGCTGGCATATGACGAGCCCGCCGACGAGGTAGGAGAGGAAGTGCCAGTATCTATTCGCATGCCATGTGGTCAGTCATGCCGAAGCAAAGAATCAACTGATAAGTCTGTTCGGAGAAGGCGCCAAACGCAGGGACAAGAAGGAGGGAATGCAAAAACACCTACGGCTTGTGTGATCGCCATCGCCAGAAATTATACGGTCGCTGGAAAGAAAGTGACCCCTCCCGCTCTATGCCAGCAAAAGGCGCACTCCCTTCACCACCTTTAGTCGCGGGCAGCGGGCGATGCTCGAGCGCAATTTTCAACAGCATCATCTGCACAACCACCATGATGAGCGACTGTACCAGCAAGCTGCTATCGAACCTGGCGCCCGGCCAGTAAAAGATTCTGTAACAATCGTCTTTGTTAGCAGAGAGCCAGGAAAGGCGCGTATGGTGCTGCGCCCCAATTAGCACAGTCAAGTGGCGGAACCTCGCAACGTACCTGAGAAATGAAGCTACCAGCATGATCAAGGGAATGTCGAGTGAGAAGCCAGCGCTGGTCTTGCTGCGATGCATAGCCACGATCTGATCGCCGTACGAAATGATGGGCGACATGATGATGAAGAAGGGCGCCGCGAAGCCCGTCAGCGTCGTGAACCAGCTCATGGTGCTTGCTGCCTTTTATCCCCTCTACCTCTCCTTCTTGTCTGTCGTTCCTTTCCTTTCTTATCTTTTTCTTCGTATTTCACCCCCTTTTTTTGGGTTCCCGATTCGTAGATCGACGAGGTTACCGATGCAACACGAGACGCGAGGAACGAGGACGTCGGAGCAAGGCGCAAATTTTGGCGAATTATACACGCGAAAGGGGGTTTCGGCGCAAAAAAAGAGAATGGGAGGAAGAGAAAGGCGAACGAATCATTTGCTGTCCTTTGGCGACGAAGAGGCCATGCACAGAGGTTGATTTGAGATCCCACAGTAAGAAAATGGAAAGTTTATTTTTCTTCGAAAAAGGCCGAGCTCGAAGTCGTGTGTGTACGCCGATACTGAAATAAGAACTGCGAGAGATTCGTAGACCCGTAGACCGTAGATCTGTATTTCATAACCGTGGAGGAACGACGAATTGCAACAAAATGGACGAAGCTTTGGCGTGGCCTTGGTCAGAAGTTAGAACGCGCTCGCAAACCGCGGGTTGATGACGGGATCCACTCCGTTCCTTGATCAAGTTGATCGGACTCGGAGTTCCTAAGAGACCCACGAGTCACGACATGATTGGCCCACAGCTATGATTGGCATAAAGAGGCAATGTATCTATGTACTCTGTACATAGGGACATATGTACTATGTACGGAGAAGAAGGCCATCAAACACGTGACGTGACAGGTATCGATCGCTTCAACTTGAAGGGTGAATAATCGGACGGAGAATTGAGCATTTCGAACTTGTTTTCTTGGAAACTTTGAAGCATCCGCTACAGCTATGATCCTGATATAGCGCTCGATGAACTTGCGTTAAAGCCCTGAGGGTCGCGCGACTTGAGGATACTGCGCAATGGATGCATAAATGCCGCACGATTCTGCACGAAACTGCACGAAGAAGTCGCAATTTTGGGCAGCGGAATCGCGAGGTTCTTTTTTTCCTCTTCCACAAAAAGATCAAAATGGAATCGACTTTTGACGACGAGAAACTCTTCAGCTACACGGATTCATATCTGTACAATCACATCACCTCTATTCCCACCCCACCGCTCGCTGGGAGAGCTGTGCCACTATCCGAAAAGTATTTCGCCAAGAGATATGCTCTACGGGAAGACTTGGAAGATGCTGTGAGTGCCATCAAATTTGCGTCTCAGCTTGGCGTCCAAGTACCGCACGTTCATCGAATTGTCCGTGGCGATGGGTTCTACTGCATCATGGATCGTGTTCCTGGAACGACACTCGAAATAGCGTGGCACGAGCTTGGTTGGATAGCAAGTCTTCAAATAGCCTTTGAATTGCGTCGAATTGTCCACCGCTTGAGGTCAGCCGTGTCAACGTCAGCCGGAACACTCCCAAGGGGCAGATGTACATCATTCTTCCTTGACGATAAATATGGTTTGCCGGCCAGAGCAAACTTTCAGTGTGTCAACGCTTTTCTAAATTTCTGGGCCAATTTTACTGCATTCCGTCGCGAACTCAGCAAGACACCAGCAGAGCACGCAATTTGCCCGAGGCCAGTGTTCTCATACGATCGTCCATTCGTATTCACGCATCATGATCTGGCACCTCGCAACATCATGCTCGATAAAGAAGGGCAAATACGGATCATTGATTGGGATGATGCTGGGTTTTATCCCGAGTTCTTCGAATATGCCGCCATGCATAACTTCCCCCCCGCGGATTGGACTAGGTTCACATTGTGGCGATGGAAGCTGTGTGCCTGGATTGCTGGTGGTCTCTACGGTAAGGAGCGTTCGTGGCTGGCCATAATACAATCTAGGTTTACGCGCTTTCGCGCATTTCGTCGGTTCAATATGATGGCCGGCGGGTACGCCGCTGTTGCCAAGAGGCCCGCCCGTGACATCAATTCTGACGCTAATGAGCAGAGCCAAGAGATGAAGGATAAATTAAGTATGTATTTACCATTTCGTGACGTTCCAATGCCGCCATCACGTCTTGCACTCTCTGCAGACTCTGCATCATGGTAGCTAATTTTTCCTGCCAGGTTGCATCGCGAAGTTTCTCCAACTCCCTGCTCAATAGCGAGTCAGCGACTTCAGGCTTATATACATCAGCTTTGAGAAGAGAGCACGAAACTCTGCCCGCTGACGGTTGGGACCAGGAATTCATCATTCAGTAACACGCGAGCGCCGAGCCATAATTTTCGAGGAGGCAGATGAAATATTGAAAATTTTGGCCAAATCCAGGGCAAGATTTGACGTGTAAGTATGTATGCAAGAATTACGTACTCGGCGATACGCCTGATTACGTCCGAGTGACCAAGTCCCGACAACACCTGATTACTCGAGAGTCGGCGATACGCCTGACGGACAACAACCTGAGCATTCCGATCAAGCATCTGGACAGTTTCAAGCGCCTGGGCCTCAATGAGCCGCCGAAATCAAGGTCTCATTTACGAGTCACGATCATTCTAGCATATCGCTACCTGAACAATGGATGGAACTCAGACGAGGCGACCTCTATAAAAGGCTTTAAAACAGCTCCTTGTGTAAAATGTCTATCGCTTCAGACCTATCCTCTCATCAGTCTCAATCCCAGATTCCCGGAACATACCACTCTAGCCTCTTTTCGTACGAACGCCGAACGGTACTATTAGTACTCGAAGGTGAGTTACTCAGCGATTCATCGTAATGCAATCATCATGATACTTCAAACAGGTAACTTGACCACAGTCTTAACAAGACTACAAATCACAAATTCACAATTATGTATCCCAACTTGTGTTTAGAGGAATTCGAAGTTGAGGATCTTGAGAAGAGAGTCCAATGCATTCATGTTTGTGCTTGCGCAAATAAGAAAAATCTTGGAGACGACGCTTCTCCACCACTTAATCACTGGGTTGTTTTTTTGGAAATAGAACCTGATCACTCAGTGCGCTTGAACATGGACTCAGGTCTTGGTCATGGTACTGGCAGTGATAGTTTGCGAGGCGAACTTGAAATCTCGACTAAGCGCTATAAACATTTAACACACCAAATGGACTAGTCATCTCTTGTCCTTTCCGACCAATAGCACGCCCATGAGAAAAGTCGGGAATGTTTTGAAGTTGATCATGACGAATGGGCTTCAAAACTACCAATTCAGTCCTGAAGGGGAAGGTTGTAGATTTTGGGTATACACATTCGTCTCAAATCTTGAGCGGGAAGGTGCTTCTGGTGCAGCGAACGAACCGGGAGTGCTGGCATGCCGCATGCTCATTTGTTCAAGGCATGTCTCTCAGCTCTAGCCTCTGTAGCGCGAATGAGGTCCTTTTTGTGTGTATACCGGGCGTCAATAGTTATATGTAGTATTAGTGACAAATGAGTTACATTGTGAGTAATGATTGTGACATTGTTTCGTGGGGCGTTGTGCGTCACCCCCCGGTGCGGCATCAATATGTCCATTGGCACACTTGCAGTTATGGCCCGAGATTCCGAGAACCTTCAGCAGCGGAGCGTCGCAGCTGATGAAATACTAACAAAGAAGAAAAGATATTCGGAGTTCAAGCAACAAGGAGGCTAAGAGTCAGATCTCACGCAATAAAGAGTGGATTCTGGAAGGACCAAGAGTGACAGTCCAGACAACTGTCAACAAAGGACTTGAACAATGAAAGGAGGTAGGCGCCGGACGGCGTAAGTTCCCGGAATGAAGGCAAGTTGCAACAACAAAGAAGAGAAGAGTCAGCTCGTGTTACCAAGAAGTCAAAACTCGGAGCAAAGAACAAGTTCGAAGTCCCAACCTCGAACAAGGGATCAATCGGAGTCTCGGTCTGAGTTTAAAGGCCATTATGTATTCAAAAGCGCGCTGCGCAGGCTTCTCAAGGAGACTCGGAGTCAGAACTCATAGAGAAGCCAGAATTTAGAGACCTGTAGAGACCGAGAATCGAGATCCTTGAAGAGCTCGGAGCCTCGGCCTACAAAGCGGCGTCAAAGCCTATTATTGCATTCTGAATGGATACATTGTCATGAAGTTAAATGTTAATTGAAGCCCTTGTTGTACAATAGCATTTAGTTGTAAACGTCGCGATATTGTTAGTCAACGACGCGACACGTGATCTTGCGGTTGTGTCACCTTGACAAGTTGACATAGCGCTAAATGATTTCAAAGAGCATAACAAAAATCCTGGAAATCCTGAAGCACATGAAGAGTATTGTGAACTTGCACGTTTTGACAGTAACTATTTGTCCGCTATATCCATTGTAGTATCCTCATATGATCTCTGTACTAGTCTGTAGAAGTCAAAAAGATTCCCTTTGTGAGTTCCCTGAGTTCACGTCCAGAAGGATCGATGTAGTAGTAAGCTGCATCGGCCCACGTTTGATCGGCACACCCAGATTCGACAAGGCCTTCTTTTTCGAGATGGGATATGAATGTGCAAACCCAAAACCTACAACCTTGACCGTCAGTGTTGTATCTGTACCGGTGAAGGCCATTTTTGTTGACGATATTGGCCATGTCCTCAATTGTTGGTGTGCCTTTAATTGGGAAAGACAGTGTATGAAAGGCCTGTCTGTCGAAGTCAAATTTTGATGTGGAGGCAACAAATAATGTGCCTCGCAATTCATCCGATTCATCATCACTTAATACCATGTTAAAGCAGACTGAGTGAGAAGGTGATGTCTCGAAGAAGACAGCCCAGTGATTGGAAGGAGCACCGTCCTTTCCCTGGACCCCGGTACTCTTTTTCACATTGACGTGAGCGTGAGTGATTGTCTTCTTGAGATCATCTTGCTCGAAATACTTTGTGTGCCAATCGCGATCCATGACTATAGCCTTGTGTCAAAATTGTGTGTGCCATGCATTATTATGGTGAGTGCGATACGATCGATTTACCTTGTGACATCTTTTTTTAAGTAGGCAATGAATGGCGAGAGGCAGAGCGATAGCCACCAGGAATCAGAATTGAGATTGGATGAGTGAGTTTCACAAGATAATGAGTCTTTCAACAGAGGGAGCTGTGCGGGAGCCGTTTATTATAATGAGTTATGAGGCTGGACTTAGGCAAGTGAGTGCTTTGTGTTGGTAGGCACCTAGTACATACATAGGTTCTCAAGTCTCTGAGGCCCAAGCGCCTAACGATGCAAGGCGACAACTCATGTCCGTGAGGCAAGCCGACGACATTTTCTACATGTAATGTGCAGGACGAGTGTTCACCGCATCGTGTTCATCGCATCGTGTTCATCGCATCGTGTTCATCACGCAATGCCTTACCCGTACTACATACAACACAACGTGGTGACGCGTCTCACGAGTCACTACATACATACATATTGTAGGTACCTAATGTATGCACATGCATGCCGGCATTCGCTGCAACAGACATACACGGGGGGCATGTACTCTATGCAGAGAGCATCACTTTTGCCGCGATATGTGTAACTATTTTGAGCATTGCTCCTGATGCCCATAGCTCAGTAACACGCTGTTCTCACAAGGGCACAGTGAAATCTACGAATTCACGCACGTTACCTTCGCTTCCAAATTGTGGAGATGCAAGTTGTAGAATTGAGCACCCAATTTCCCACACAGCGTTCACCTGAATCACTTCACATCATGATTTTGTCAAAATAATTGAACAACATCTTTCTTTCTTACTCTCAGAACCTCAAATGACGTCGAAATTTGACGAACCCAAACTCTCCAGCTATCCTGATTCAGGAAATTCCGATCGCATAAATTGTCGTCCCGGCTCATCGGATTTCTCGAGTCTCGAAAGTTGCATCTGTTCAGTGTCGCCCAAGTTCTAGCACAGAGTTGCAAAATGGGTTGAGTTGGAACTTGGAAGATGCTCTGGGTGACATGAAGTTCGCAACTCAGCTTGGTATTCAGGTCTCACACACATTGTCCTCATTGTTCATGGCGATGCTGTCTAATGCGATCATGGAACTTGATGTAGCGTGGCACGAGCTCGGTTGGACAGCAAACCTTCGATTGGCCGTCGGAAGGGAATGTGTACGTCACGTGTTGTCCAACGCGTGAGATCAGCGACGTCAACCTCATGGTCCAATGCACCATCCCATTAGCGGTCCGAAGGCTCACTTCATGTCACCTGCCCCACACCCCCCTTGCTCATTGATCGCGACTTGGAGTGACATGATGACTTCAGAAACGAATGCTTCAAAA